>JAULKK010302904.1:0-12436 GCA_032355705.1 Rubia peregrina
GAATGATGTGAGAGATTTGGGGAAAACTTCCTTCTCAACCGGAGCTTAACCCTGGACAAAATGTGAGTGCTATCACTTTGAGAAGTGGTAAGGAGGTTAGCACTTCCCGGAATGGTGAAATTGTTGAAAATGAGCCCACAATGGTTGAAGTGTTTGAGAAGGAAGTGGAGGAAGAGGCCGAGAAATTGGCCAATGACAGAGTGAGGATGGGTAAGGAGAAGGAAGAGGAGATCATCCTTAAGAAATCAACATCCATTCCCGAGTCTTCATCCTCTCCTCACGAGAAGGAATAGATGGTGGAAATTTTTCCTTATGTACCGGAACCACCATTTCCGGAAGTTTTGAAGGATAAACGGAGGAAATAGTCCAACAAGGATATCTACGAAGTCTTTCATAGATGTGAGGTAATGATCCCTCTCTTGAATGCTATTGAACAAATTTCTAGTTATGCTAAATTTATAATGGAATTGTGTGTGATAAATGGGAAACAAAGAGCAAAGAACAAGCTTAATAATGGGAAAATGAACATATCTATGCTTTGTACCATAATGAGTTACCCTCTAAGTGTAGTGAACCCAGCATGTTCACAATCCCTTGCCTGATAGGAAATACACATTTTGAAAAACCCATGCTTGATTTAGGTGCATCGATAAATGTGATTCCTTACTCTTTGTATGAAAGCCTCAATCTTGGTACTTTGCACAAAACTGGGGTGGTGAATCAATTGGCCGACTATTCTAGTGCATACCGTAAGGGTATTTTCGAGGATGCGTTGGTTAAGGTGGATTCCTTAATATTCCCCTCGAATATTTATGTCCTTGACATGTAGCATGATTAGCATGCCGCCCCGATTTTGTTGGGGAGACCATTGTTGAAAACTTCAATGAATATAATGATACTCTCCTATGGAATTTGATGGGATTAAAGTAAAATATAACATAAATGATTCTATGAAATATCCTAGTGAAGAACACTCTTTCCATGATATAGATATTGTGGAAAATGTTGTGCAAGATGTGTTTGAATTGAATGGTGATGATTCGTTGTTAGTTGCTTTGGAAAATAATTTTGAAGATGTATTCCTTGTATACTCCATTAGTACTAACTTGAATGAGCGTTGAAGATTTGGGCCTTCTTGAAGAGGTGATTTCAAGCACTCCTCCTCTAACCTTAGAGGAGCCCAAGAAGCCAGAATTTCTTTCCCCCCCCCAGTAAAAGCTCTGATATTAAGCTTAAAGTTTTGCCTAGTGACCTCAAGTATTCATTTATTGGTTGAAAGAGAGACATTATCGGTTATCATTTCAAGTAATCTCACCTAAGAGCAAGAGGAAAAGTTGATAGTTGTGTTGTGGAAAAACAAGGAAGTAATTGGATGGACTATTACCGACATCAAGGGTATAAGTCCATCCACTTGCATGCATAGAATCTTGTTAGAAGGTGATGCAAAATTCATGCAACAACCCCAACGTCATTTAAATCTACCAATGATAGAGGTGGTGAAGGTAGAGATCCTCAAATTGCTTCAAGCGGAGATGATATATCCTATCTCGGATAGTAAATGGGTGAGCCCAACTCAAGTGGTTCCAAAGAAGAGTGGGGTGATGGTAGTTGAGAATGAAAAGGATGAAATGGTGCCCACTCATGTCCAAAACGGGTGGCGAGTTTGCATTGACTATTAGAGGCTAAATGCGGTAACCCGGAAGAACCACTTCCCGTTATCGTTTATTGATCAAATGCTCGAGAGGCTCGCGAGTCATCTATACTATTTATTCTTGGATGGGTAGTGGAGGTATTTTCAAGTGGCCATAGCCCCAGAAAACCAAGAAAAAACCACATTCACGTGACCTTTGGTACGTTTGCTTACCGGTGTATGCCTTTTGGGCTATGTAATGCCCCCGCTACTTTCCAAAGGTGTATGGTAAGCATTTTCTCAAAATTTCTCAAAATGTTTGTTGAAGTATTCAAGACACAATTCAAACTTTGCCTTATCCTACTAATGTGCACAAAGTGCGCTCTTTTCTTAGCTAAGCAGGATTTTACCGCCAATTCATAAAGGATATCTAAAAAATTTAATCTCCTTCGTGCAACTTGTTGCAAAAGGAGGTGGCATTTGTGGTGGACGAGGGTTGTATAAAAATCTTCAATTTATTAAAAGAAATGTTAGTTTCGGCCCCTATCGTTCAACCCCCGGATTCATCCATGCTCTTTCAGATCATGTGCGATGCAATTTATTACATTGTCGGAGTGGTGCTTGGTCAAAGAGTGGGGAGAGAACCTCACACCATTTTCTATGCATCCACGACTCTCAACGAGGTTCGGAGGAACTACTCCACCATGGAAAAATAATTTCTAGTAGTGGTATTTTCTTAGTAAAATTTTGACCTTATTTTCTTGGTACCAAAGTTATTGTGTACACTAACCATGCAGCGCTTCGTCACTTGGTGACGAAGAAAGAGACCAAGCCAAGATTGATTAGATGGGTCTTGCTTTTGAGTGAGCTTGTCTTGGAGGTACGAGACAAGAAGAGCACGGGAACCTTGTAGCCGATCATTTGAGCCGATTGGTTCCATGCCAAGAAGTTGAGGTCAATTCATCAATGATGGAGAAAATATGGGAGGAGTTCACCGATGAACAATTGTTCACAATCAGGAACCTCCAACCGTGGTATGCCAACATTGTTAACTTTCTTGCCTCCGGTAAATTTCCTCCCCATATTTCCAAAGCTCCAAAATATAAGCTAAGAAGTGATGCTGAGTATTATGTGTGGGATGATTCTTTTTTGTGGAAACATTGTACAGATCAAGTTTTTAGAAGATGCATCCCAGATAATGAAGTGCATAAAATTCTTGTTTTTTGTCATTCTTATGCATGTGGAGGTCATTTTGGAGCGAAAATGACTACTAGAAAAATCATAAAGAGTGGTTTTTATTGGCCTACCTTGAATAAACATGCATACATCTTTTGCAAAGCTTTTGATCTGTCAAAGGGTAGGAAATATTTCTTCTAGAAATGAGATACCTCAAAAAGCTATGTTGCATTGTAGAATATTTTATGTTTGGGGCATTGATTTTATAGGACATTTTCCAAAATCTGGTGGCTTTATATACATTCATCTTTCAATTGATTATGTGTCAAAATGGGTTGAATAAAAATCCACTTGAAGTGATGATTCTAAAGTGGTTGCAGATTTCTTGAAAGTTAACATCTTATCTAGGTTTGGGGTCCCTCGAGCCTTGATTAGTGACTGTGGCACCCAATTTTACAGTCGGACAATAGGGACACTCTTGAAGAAGAATGACATCACACACAAGACATCCACCACCTATCACCCATAAACCAATGGCCAAGCCAAAGTTTCCAATCAGGAAATCAAGTCCATCCTTAAAAAATTGTTTAACCCTAACTTGGAGGATTGATGTTCTCGATTGAATGACGCCTTATGGGCATATAGGAAGACTTATAAGACACTAATCGGTATGTCACCATATCGGTTAATTTTTGGAAATCCATGCCATTTACCGGTGGAAATAGAGCACAAAACTTATTGGGCGGTCAAGAACTCCAACCTTGATATAAATGAGACTGGTTTGCATAGGAAGCTAGAATTGAAAAAATTGGAGGAGATACAAAGAGAATCCTATGAGAATGCCAAAATCTAAAAGGAAAAAACAAAGGCTTTGTACGACAAGATGATCAATGGGAAGGAGTTTGATGTGGGTCAAAAGTTCCTCTTGTTTCAATCTCGGTAAATTGTTGTCTCGACGGATCAACTATTTTGAGTGGTAAAGGTATTCCCACATGGTGCAGTAGAGATCTCTGACCGAGCTAAGTCCAACTCTTTCAAGGTCAATGGTCAACATTTGAAACCTTACCACGAGTGTTTTGTACCAGACAAAGGAGAAGACGTTGATCTTCTTGATCCAGTTTGTGAATAAACCAGAGAAGGGACGACGTTAAATAAACTTGGTTTGATCATCCTAATCGTTATTCGTGACTTTCCGTTGATGTTGTTTCAATTTATATTTTTGTCATTACTTTCATTATTTTTGTCGTGTCTTTCACGGGTGTGTTTTTCCATGATTTTATAGCAATTTGAGGAGCATTGCACTGGATGGATGAAGGAAAAGAAGGCTTAAAGGAAGGGATAAAAGCTTGAAGGTTTGGTAAGGTTTAATTTTTTTCTTCTAAGTACTGGGAAGGCCCGATCGTCCCGAGTCGTGACTTATATGTCGCGAGTCGCGACGAACAGGGGACTTTTACCCTTCCCAGACCATTTTATTCACAACTCGCAATAGAGATTTCATGAGTCGCGACCAAATCTGAAGAAGTTTATGAAAATGTGAACTTACAGGTCCAGAATTTGTGAGTCGTGAACTAACCATTCGTGAATCACGACAGTGTATCATAAGTCGCAACACTGATGTCACACGTCGCAATGAAATCAGAGGAAATTCTGAGAAATGTGAACTTTTAGTTTAAAATTTTTGCGAGTCACGACCAAATCAGAAAAATTAATCAAAATTTGAACTGACAGTCCACATAATTTGAGAGTTGTGACATTTTTGTCACACATCGCAACAAAATTAGAAGGATGTATGATTATTGTGAACTTTCAGTTCCCATAATTTGCGAGTCTCAATACACTGGGTTTAACTTCTTGACCCTTTGACTTCTTGGTCGCAATTCGCAATCATAGCTTTGCTATTCGCGCCACCTATCTATAAGCTTTTAAAACGTGCAGAACCCGTCTTCTTCCGCATACCCTTTTCACCCCAAAGTCCTCGTCCTCCACCATCTCCATCCTCCAAACACCATCTGATCGCCGATAACCACCACTCCTTGTCTATAAATTCATCTCTCACCAATCCCTAATCATTCCCTAATTCACAAACAAACCACATACACACCAAATCAATCTGAATTTGAAAATTTTCCAAGGTTTTGAATTTTTTTGAATTCCACTTGAGTGAAGCTATACATTGTTGTGGGCTTTCTCTTTTCATCTTCCTACACTCTAATTGGTATGATTCCTCACTTTTTATTGTACTTTATTTGTGATTTATGCATAGATTGAGGAATTATATGTTTGTGTATTCGTGTGCAATACTCTTTATGATTGGGACCTCATTTGGGATTGATTGATGCCATATTCATAGTTTCTTTTTTATTATGAAAATATGACACTAATTAAACAACCCCCCGGGGTGGTTTACCCCCTCCACGCGACATCATCTGCTCTGCTGTTGGAATGAACGGTGATCCCATACTGGAAGTAAAAAATGAGCGTGTATTAGATGCATTTCACTAATCGAGGAATCATCATCCCACTCTCCCATCACCTTTACCCTGATCTCCCCTTTAACCCACCTTTTGTCTTCTCCTCTGTTAGGTAGAGGTGCTGCTTCCAATGGAATTTGTCCGATCAAAGCTGAGTGGAGAACCCAATTGGTCAACGAGGAAGGAATGCGGAAGGTAGCTACTCTGGAATGAGCAACACATCTGATTAGCAATTGAAGACGATTCGTCTTGCCTAGCAAACCTAAACGTCGCTTCTATAATGACCCGATTGCATAGCTTCCGAAGAAGGGTATGTGAAAGTATCAAGGCTTTCGTCTATAAATTATTCGAGATTATTCCAAATTTCTCAATTGTTGTTGGTTTCTTCTAATCATTTCTAGGATGAGAAGAAGGATGAAGAAGAACGGCTGTCGCCGGTGGCAGTGAACAAGATTGTTTGTTGGGAATCCATCCCACAGGTTGAGAATGCGTTGTAGTGATTTTAGTAAAACGGTCAGTGGAAAATGGAGGAATAGTAACGCGATGGCTTTGCCGTACGAGAAGTTGATTAACAATATAGAAGAATCAAGGATGCTGGAAGGAATCAGGCATAGACTGAGTTATGCATCCCCGTCTTGCAAGTAGGAAGAGGACTCTGACCCGGGAAGATGCCTTGAGTGGCTGTCCCATAATACTTAAATTTTAATTTATAAAAAATTGAAAAAAACACCTTTCTTCCCATTTCCGTCACAACTCACTGGTGCCACCACTTGTTGGATTACCATCAGATCATCGTTGAGAAACCACCTTGTAACCCCCACCTTGTACAAACTCATCCCCAAACCACTCCACCCCGGCAACACCCTTCACCCAGATTGGTTGTCGGAAGATCCGTCACCTTTGTGTCCCCTAGCCAGATCCCCGATGCATCCCTCCCTGAAACATAACTTCTCGTTCGCCCCACCCAGCCAGAAACTCCTCCCACAGATACCCCAACCCCGGTGACACCCCTTCGCTAGATCCACCGGTGCCATATAGACCCTTGTCGTCTCACCCCTTTCGTCGCGTACCTCCCCTAAAATTGAACTTCCCGCTCGCGAGCGATAGCGACCGGGGTGTCACATCGACACTTGATTATCTCTAATGCACGCCGTGAGATCCATTGCTCGTGTCAGCTCTCGATTCTCTTGAGTGCTGGGGGCGCTGATCTGTCGTTCTCCTGGGAGCGCCCGAGTGACTTAGACCAGACCCTCGCGTCTGCGCCTGGTTCTCTTGAGCGCTTCACGCACATATATGTCGCTCGCAAGCGCCCTGTTCTCTCGCTGGTCACCGCAAGCCACCATCATCGCAGCCACCATAGCTACCAATCTGCCACTTTTGTAAAACAAATACCACTTTATTATTTATCAAAATATAAGAGGCATAAAAGGGTATAAATACAGAGCGTAAGGTAATATAATACATGGCGTGAGTTAGCGATCCGCATTAAAAACCTTAATGGTGGCATAAAGTGAGACACCAGTCTTACTTCGCCCCTTTGATAAAAACATATGTTGTTGCAGTCCCATACTCCCTCTGTCCCAGCAGAATTGACATATGTTTGTTTTTCAAAGTCAAAGTTGCCAAACTTTGACCATAAATATAAATTAATATACATAAACTTAATATATCATGTGATATATTATTTAATTCATCTTAACATATATTTTCTAAATATCAACTTTTTATAAATAATTGGTAAATGTAACTAGAGTTATTGATGGTTAAACATGATCATTGAAGACCGTGTGCATAGTAAATTTGTCAAATCTGTCGGGACGGAGGGAGTGTATGTTTGTTAAATGGACATGGTGAGATAAGGAACATCCCTATGTTCAATAGATTATGATATATTTCATAACAAAATATGAAATCGGAATATTCTGGACATAAAGGTGGAGATTTTCGATCTGCTCATGGACTATAAATAGAGGACATCACGGCTGCGCTACTAACAAACTTAATAGTGAAAATATGTATACAGGTTTTCTATCTTTCTAAGGGTACGCGAGAGCCGGAATTTATATGTTCCAACATACCGTGACATGTGGATTAGTTCAGAATTGTATACCTTAATTCCTCAGGAGGAGGAGATTTATCATCAACGAGTTTCGAGGTCAGAGGGAGTCTGATCAAGGCGGATTGGTAGTAAGAGAAGCTTGAAAAATCTACGTGCTATAATTGGATAAGATGAGTATAATTTTATGGTGTACTTGTACTGTATCTTTCTAATTAGTGGATTTATTCTTAACTTGGCCAGGCCCCACACATGTAGTTTAATTTCATCTAATTGCGTTACCAAGTCTCGTGTGTTCATGCTCTACTTTATTGCATACTTAGTTAGACAGGTTATGTTGGAACACATTGATAATTATTGAATTAATTAGTAAAAAACCAAACTTCAATTGTTATTAAAGCTAAGTTACTTATTCTTACCTTGGTTATGTCAAGGAAAATGTGATCCGGTTTTACCAATGGCGACCAAAGAAGGAGTATCTATGTCTCGACCACCACTGCTGGAAAGAACTAACTACAACTACTAGAAGGCACGCATGAGATTTTTCATAAATTCACTGTATGAACTTGTTTGGTATTGAATTGAAATAGAATGTAATCCACCAACTGAGAGCATTGGAGAAGGAAAATCTAGTTCGAAGGAACCAAAACTTAAACCTAAGGCATCATGGTCTCCAGATGAACTGAAGGCTTCAGTGGCAAACTCCAGAGCATTAAATGCAATTTTCATAAAATTGGGTGAAAATCAGTTTAAACTCTTGTCTAAATGTCATCAGACAAAGAAAGTATGAGATATTTTGCAGACATTGCATGAAGAAACAAGTTGTGTACGTGAATCTAAACTAAAAATGTTTGTCAAAAAGTTTGAAGAGTTAAAAACGGAGGAGGATGACACTGTTGCAGTGTTTAACGGAAAACTAAGAGATATCACCAATATGGCACATCAATTTGGAAAAAATTAAAAGGAGTCCAAACTAGTGAAAAAGACTCTAAGATCACCCCCTCTAAGATTTGCTATCAAAGTTGAGGCAATAGAAGAAGCAAGAGATATGGCCACAATGACTCTAGATGAACCAATGAGACCTTTGCAAACCTTTGAGATGACGTTGGAACATCCAACATAGAAAGTGCAAAAGGAGTTGGAAGCCAAGGCTTTGTCGTCTAGGATCACTCATGAAACTAATAGTGATGATGAAATTGAAGAAATTACATTTATAACAAAGAATTTCTCAAGGATGATGAAGAAAGTGGTGAATACAACATCTCAATAAATAACGGCAATAGACCTCGGGTTCAAGACCTTGGTAATGATTGTCGAACACTAATGTAAAAAACCAATCAGTAGTTCTTAAGAAATCAGAGTAGTGAAGTAAAGCAAGCAGGAAGGATTCAATGTAGAAAATGTGAGGGATATGGACACATCTACGTTGAATATGTAAATACTCGAAAGAACCAAGGAAAACCATAGGTAACCTCATGGAGTGAAAATGAAGAAGAGGAGAGAGAGATGAAAAAGAACTTATCAGTAATTATGTAGCGTTTGGAGCAAAAATTCATGATGCATCAGAATCTGACGATACATGTTCCAACATAGCAAAGATATACAAGGCTATATGTTCCAACATACAAAAATCAGGTTCTTATTACTCCTCCAGTGATGACGAATGCCAGATTGTGAGTGATAAAGATATCTACATAGCATATAAAAAATTGTATGAGATGTGGTTGAAGGTTGTTGACTCAAATAAAGTTATAAAAATAGAGAAAAATTCACTTGTTAAGAAAGAGAATGAGATGTTGTTTCTAGTTATAGAACTCAGAAGAGAGATTGAACAGTTGAAACTACATCTAAGCTCAACAAGAAAGAGAGCTAAAATGGTTTAGCCAGAATTTAACAAGTTGGACATTGGAAAGGAAAAATTAGACGATATACTTATTATGTGGAAGAATTTTGGAAATTGACAAGGCACGGACAATGAAAAACCATTAAACACTGTAAATTTCAAATCATAGGTTCAAGACATGATGAGAAAAGCAATCAAGACACGACAACGCAAACCTTTTATTTACTGTTATTGCACCTATCAAGGCCATACAAAATATCACTGTTTTAAACTACTCAAAGACATCATGAATGTACATCAATTGTCGGCACGTTCCAACATAGATGATGTCTGAAGATCAAAGATTTTCAGATAGGTAATGATTCCTAAACACACAAATACTTGTCTTGTTGCTCACACTTCTCTTATTGCACACTCAAGAGACTTGTGGTACTTTTATAGTTGGTGATCTCAACAAATGACTAGAACTAACAAATATTTGACAAAAACCAAACCACACGATGGTGGATTCGTTAATCTTGGTGATGGAAAGAAGAGTCGAGTAGTTGGAAAAGGTGAACTGCATATCGAGGGGTTCCCTATCTTTACAAGTGTTTTTCTTGTGGAAGATTTGAAGGCTAATCTGTTGAGTATCAACTAGTTGTGTGATGACAATATGACTGTGGAGTTTGATAAAGACAAATGTATCATGAAACATGTTGAAGATAAAGTACTATTTGGGATTCGATCTTCAGACAACTGTTACTTACTAGAACAAGAAGTGAAATGTCTAAGTTTGAAACAAGATGAAGGTACTATGTGGCATAGGAAAATTGGTAATTTCAACTACAAAACCCTTGTGAAAATTGCAAACTTGAAGGCAGTACAAGGTATGCCTACACTCACTGGCAAAAAGGAAATTGCATGTGGACCATGTCAACAAGGTAAAAAAATTCGATCACCTCACTCTTTAGTTCAGTATATCACCACCTCAAGAACACTTGAATTACTACACATGGATTTGATGGGTCCAGTCAATACACCTAGTGTGATTGGAAAGAAGTATATCTTTGTGTGTTGATGATTTCTCAAGATACACTTGGGTGGCATTTCTTAAAGAAAAATCTAAGAGTGTGGAAGCTTTCAGAAGTTTGATGATCAAATTTCAGATGGGGAAAAGAAGTCCAGTTGAAAATATTATTAGAATTTGTAGTGATCATGCTAGAGAATTCTAGAGCTCTCAGTTTAGTGGTTTTTGTGATGAACTTGGTATTCACCATGAATATTCCGCACCAATCACTCCTCAGAAGAATGACATTATGGCAAGAAAAACTGGACTCTATAGAAAATGGCTCAAGTTATGCATCTAGAAAAAGGAATTCATAAGAAATGGTGGGTAGAAGCTATCAATACGATTTGCTACACTACACATCTAGTTTACCTTCGTCCATTCACGAGAAAGACGTCATACGAAATATGGAAGGGCAAGTAGCCAAATGTCTCATATTTTCATGTGTTTGAGAGCAACTTGCAAACTTTGACAGGTGCAGTGATGTTGGAAATTTTCTTGGATACTCTTTGAATAGTCATGCTTATAAAGTTTGCAATCTTTGTACAAATACTCTTATGGAATCTATTAATGTCATTACAGATGACTCTGATGATAAAAAGGTTCATGTGAAGGAGAAGATGAAGCAGATTTAGACTATATTCCAACACAGAACATATAACCTGACCAGTAAGACTATGTTGGAACATCCGATCATTCAAATTGTCTTGTTCAACCAAATGAAGTCCAATATGATGGAACATTTACTCTTACTACAACATCCCATGTTCCAACACAGGTGCATCTTGAACCCAATATCAAAAGAACTCGTACAATCCCTGGGGTAAATTATAGAGAGATTGCAGGATTGCAGTATTTCATCTCTGTTGTTGAACAAAAAAATTACTAGGAAGCTCTCTTTGATGAATACTGGATTGCAGCAATGCAAGAAGAATATGGGAATTTGAATGCAATAATATATGGTATCTCACTCCCTGACCAAAAGGTGTAAATGTTATTAGCATAAAATAGATCTTCAAGAACAAGTCTGATGTTGATCACCATACTACACGGAACAAAGCAAGGTTTGTTTCTAGGGGATACACTCAGGTTGAGGGAGTTTGTTTTTATGAGACATTTTTCTCCAGTTGACATGTTAGATTCTATTCAAATTTTACTTGATATTGCTTTCGCTGTGAACTTTACGTTGTACCAGACAGATGTCAAAAGTTCTTACCTGAATGGCATGGTTAATGAAGAAATATACATGGAACAACCTAAAGTATTTGATAATCCTCTTTCCACATCATGTGTATCGACTAAAGAAGGCTTTGTATGGATTAAAACAAACACTAGGGTGTGGTATGAGTGACTCACTACATTTATTATTCGGAAAGGTTATCGTCGAGGGGAACTAGATTGTACCTTATTTGTTTTCAACAAATCATCAAATATTTTGATTACTCAAATTTATGTTCATCATATTGTGTTTGGCTCTACTTCAACATCTATGTTACATGATTTCGTAACTTTGATGTAGGCTAAATTTGAGATGAGTATGGTTTGAGAGCTCACTTATTTTCTAGATTTTCAGGTGGAACAATAAAAGAGTGGCTTGTTTTATAAATCAAAGTAAGTATGCCTTGAATTTGGTAAAGCGGTTTGGTCTAAGTAATTCTTTAGTGTTACTAACAACAATGGGGCTACTGATAAAATGTTGAAGGATGAGAAAGGAGTTGGAGTTTGTGACACACTGTACAGGAGTATAATTGGGAGTTTACTGTATCTTATATCAAGTTAACCAGATATATGTTTCGGCATATGAGTATGTGCATGATTTTAGCCCGATCCTAAGGAATCTCACTTAACTACAATCAAAACTGTAATTCAATATATTAGTGGGACTTTTGAGTATGGAATCTGGTATTCTAAAAATAAAGACTCATATCTAGTTGGTTATAGTGATTCTGATTGAGCTGGTAATACAGATGATCGTAAAAGCACCACTGGTGGATGTTTCTTTATTGGTAATTCGATCTCCTTATCAGCTGCTGAAGCTTAGTACCTTGTTGCTAGAAGTTGTTGTACATAACTATTATAGATGAAACAAATGCTGAATGACTATGGAATCAAGGAAGAGCCTGTAAAAGTTTATGTGGGAGGTCGTCGTCGTACCTCTCAAAGATGATATTTTTAAGCCCTTTTGCTTACTAACTACAATTAAGTAGCTAGT
>JAULKK010302913.1:0-12179 GCA_032355705.1 Rubia peregrina
TGAAACTTCAACTACACCCTCTACACCTCCTTCTAAGGATGCTACCGAGTCGATTCTCAAATATGAGAAAGACAACAAGACCACCAGGGGCCATCATCTCAACAACATGATGAATCCAACTTTTGACATGTTTATCACCAACAAATCTGCCAAGTCAACACGGGAGACGTTAGAGAAAAGAATATGGTGTTGATGATGCATGGAAGGAAAAGTATGCAGCTAGAAACTGACTCAAGTTCCAAATGGTAGACAATAAGGCAATTATGGACCTTGTCCAGGAGTACAAAAATTTGAATACTGAAGTACTTACAAAAGGTATGTCGATGAGCAACATCCTTCAGGTCAACGTACTTATTGAGAAGCTCCCAGATTCCTGGTCCGATTATCGCAACCACCTCAAGCACCAGAAACGGAATATGACTTTATAGAAACTAGTCAGCCATATGAAAATTGAGGAAGCCAATTGCCTCCAAGATAAAAGACTCTCTTCCTTTTCTGATTCGGTTAAAGATAATCTTATAGAATCTGGAAACGTTGATGGGCCTAAGTTCTCCGATACCTTCAAGAAGGGAACCAACCTAGTAAAAAAGGTTGAAACCTTTAAAAAAATGGGCCAGCTCTGAAGAAGTCCAAAGCAGCCCGCTATATCTGTGGCAAACCGTTCATCGAGCCTACCATTGCTACCAGGCCAAGGATGCCAACAATAAACCCAACTAGAACAACAATAACAAATCTCAAGCTAATCTCACTGAAGATGAACATGTGGAGACCATTGTTGCAGTAGTCTCTGAAGTCAACCTCGTTGAAAGCAAGACGTACTAGATCGTTGACACTAGAGCCTCCAAGCACTTCTGCGCAAACAGGGACCTCTTCGCAACTTTTGAGGAGGTCGCTAATGGTGAACAATCTACATGGGAAACTCAAGCAGTGCGCCAGTGCTCTACAAAGGGAAGGTTTTTCTCAAACTAAATTCCAGAAATAGTTTATCTCTTTCAAATATTCTCTATGTTCCTTCTCTGCTTAGAAACTTAATATCTGCTAGTCTGTTTAGAAAAAATGAGTTTGCAAGAGGAAACAAAATGCGCCACACAATGAGCCGTGAAGGTTTTGCACTAGCTACAAGAATAATCCTGAAAGAAATGTTTGAGGCTAGAGTGTTTGGCAAGATGGAGCTTGGAATGACGAAAGAGGAAGCGAGGACTTCAACAGAATATCTCATGCCTGATGAGTTTCCAAGATTTGAAAAATGGCTAAAATGATACAAAGGGCGTAGGAAGAACGAGGGTAAGTTCCACACCAAAGATGCGGAGTTGGTTGCCAAAAAAATTGTAATTTTTGCATGTGATTTAGTTGATATGAGATGAGTGCATTTGTTCAAGTATTTGAGCAGATGAGATTGATTATTAGTAAGTTATAGGAGGACATAAAAATAAAATAAGAGTCCGGCAAGTTCATTGGGGTTGGAAAGAAGGACAAACTAGGGGTTGTGCTTAATAAGAAAGAACATCTGGGCTGGGTCAAACCTTGACCACCCAAGTCAGGCTTGCTACACATAGGGACATCTTCATCAAACATTGACCACCCAAGGTTGATATTGCGCCAAGTTGTCAACGGAGAGAGATTGATGCTTTGAAATCCACATTAAGCCAACTAGTCGCATATGTCTTGCAATAATCAAATGGGATAAAAATGTCACTTGACTTGGAGAGAGTTTTTGAAAGTTCTAAACCAACACCGTTAGCTCCCCCTCGGGCTTCTTCTCTGACAACCTCAACATATGACCACCCAGAGTGTGATATTAGGCCCGTACTGCTATCTCTGACTTCGTCAACACCCATTGCCTTTGATAGACTAAGAACAAAGTTATTGGAGGCCACCCAAGTCAACATAAAGGTATAAGTAAATAATTACATTATTCATAGCGTAAAACATTTCATACTTTGTTTTACATTAGAGATTTTTCTTATGTAGGATAATTCTTTATGCATTGCCGAACATGTTGATGGAGAGAGACCACATCGTGGTGGAAGGTAAAGTGTACACATCTATATGAGTGCATCATTATAAGCAGATCAAGAATGATAACATGGTGGTCAGTGTCACAAAGACCCTCGTAGATGGTGTGGTTCTTCCAATCCCAAAACCCTAGGCAAGTATGGTGGATGAGGAGTTGAGAATGTTTGTTGAATGGCCCCTTCGTTTGGTAGATATTTTGGAAAACAAGTCGACAAGAGGGTATAACATGATAATTGATATACCATTACTTCTGAGTTGAGATAAACGTCGCATATATAAATTTTATGGTTGATTTCATGTAGATCGAGACAATCTCCTCGTAGCCTGACAAAATTAACCAATACATGTGGGGATCCAAAACCAACAAAGTCTCGTGTCTCTCTAGAATGAAGTCACTATCATTCCATCCCGTAAAAGGATGGTTCCCTAAAGAACATCCACACAATTGTGATGCCACACCCTTCAATATGTTCGTACAAAATTTCCGTGGAGGAAATGTCCCGTGATGAAACTACGTTTCATGTAAGTATTAATGGATGGCCCTAACTTGAATCATCGATATTCTAAATGTGTTTTACTTCAATCTAGCAAGACTAACCATGTTTATAAGCTCTTACATGTACAATTTGTTTCCAAATTCAAAGGGTGGATATGGGTTCTTTGCCCATTAAAGATCCAACATGACAATGTTGCCATGAAGGGGCGTTTGGCCTATTTGAGCTCCCGGTTGATGTAAAAGGACAACTGGATATAGATCGCACCTTATTATGAGCGATGAGTCATCTTTACTAAATGCATTACTCTTGTTCGAATTCTATTAAAGATTATGGGATTGTATTGAGTTAATGATGATTTTAATTTTGTAGAAAACATTGGATTGTGGCCATCTTTGTTCTTTCTTCAAGCACATTGTTCTGGTACGATCCATCACATCAAACGCCCCCGAAAACTATTTCATTCGCAATTACTAAAGTGATGACAGATCCCCTTATTAACAAGCACAAATGATGCACGTGGAAGTCCCTAAAGGTTAGAATTAACTTCAAAGTTGTATTTTGAAATAAGTATTTACATTAGTACTTAACTTTGTGTTTGTGAACAATTTGTCCGTTCGAATAGCATAAAAAACAAGTGGCCTTGTGGGAAAGTGGTTACCATTGCATGCGCTTTTATGAAGGATTTGATCTTGCTTGTGTGAGAGAATCATTTGATCTACATAAGGTATCTATTATTCTCACCTATCAATAATATTCACTTTTCACAACCTATTTATCGATTCTAAGATTACTCGTTGTGTAGTATTTTTCCGAGAACAAATCACCATACCCTATCAAGATTTTGGAGGATGTACACGACAGTTGGGCGCTATTTATGATGGTAAATAATTTGAAGCATTTACTTAACCCATCTACCATATGAGGAACTTGGATTGGGTTGATTTTTTTGTGAAAGCATTATTCTCTAAAATGCTCATTGATACTTTATAAGGTATTTTTTTGACACCGTGATATAGATCTCTAGCTAGCTATGGAGTATCAATGGTATAGTTCATTTTGTGAGAATTTTGATATCATACTTTGTGTATGGATGGTGTAGTTTTCATGCTTCTTCGGTATATGCTTTATGCAAGATGTAGTAACATGCAATTTGAAAGGGCATTTGATGTCGGGTCTTCTTATCTGTAAATATTATTTCTGTTTTTTATATAAGGACCGACGTTGCATGGTATAATTTACAATTTGGTTAGTCCGAACAAGATTGAGCGACATCGCTCACACTTTGCAATGGGTTACTTACGTTATAGCAAATGAAGTGACTTTGGTTGCACATAACGAGACGACGTTGCTCTATGAACCACGACACATTAAGAGACATCGCAGACTCATCATAGAGCATGGTAATTTAATCCTTATCGGACATATATGTGTGACATCGGTCAATAAAAATGATGTCTTATTTAATGATATGCCACATCATTAACTAATCGATACCAACACCCGTGACATCAGACAATTTAACGTCGCACTATCTCGACAATGAATTTGTTCCACTTGACGTCGCTCACTGATTGATCCTAGGTTTGTAAAATTATTAATTACCCTTGTTTTTCCGATAAAAATAGATGTAAATATTATATTTTACCGCGGCTCTAACCCGCAGTTAAAAACCATAACCAATGATGTCAGTAACAACATCATGTGATATCACTTACGGTAAGGATCGACGTCGCTGATTTTCTTGTCAACATCGGCCACCCCGACATCTCACAAAGAAAGGCTAGTCGGCAAGCTCATAATGAAGACCGAAGTCACTATATTGTCGGCATGGTCATCGGCTGAGAAATATTTACCTCGGTTCTTTTCATGAAAAACCGAGGTAAAAAGTATACTTTTACTACACTCATATTTACCTCGATTTTTAGAGGATTGAAAATTGAGGTAAAAACCCTTGTAGAACCGAGGTAATAATTATTGTTTCTTGCAGTGAAGGGGTGGTGGCGGGGCAGCGACAACCTGGTGGTGGTTGTTGTTGGGAGCAAAATTGTTTAACATATTTGGGTTTTAGGCCGAAGGGTATTATAGTTATTTTATGTGTGGTCAATGTCAGTCAATGTTGGAAATGGTGTTTTAGTGTTATATTAGCACTTACATCAATTGGGTTGTGTTATTTTTGTACTAAAAAATTATCTGAGAGTTATATTGGCACTTACTCAAGCAGGTAGAGTTATATTGATATATCCCCTTTTTATCCCAACAAAAGATCTAGTTGTGAAACTTCTCCTCCACCACCTTTACCGTTGTTTCCCGATAGCTTTGTTCCAGTGGCTGTGGGAAGCGAAGGCAAAGGTCGCGGCTAAACCAATGCAGATAGGTAACTGATAAGGTATGGGCTGAAAGACTCATGTTCCTATTCAATCAGGCCCAAAGGTCCAATCCTATTTAATCAGGCCCAAAGGCCTAATATCTAATCTAATAAAGGTGCAATCTTACAACTATAAAGGGAGAAGAAAGCCATCAGGAAAGGTACATTGACTACATCCCCATGCCACTGTAGCATTACCCTCTTCACACCCACTTCTCCGACCTGAATTGGGCATCAGAGCAGGTGCTGTCACACACCACCCCCTCCCTGAGTGACCCGTGTTCGTTTACAGGTACCTATTTATGCCGAAATCATGTTGGAATGAGGCCCGCATAGAGGCCCTTCATAGCTTCTCCAACAGCTCCAACAACCCAAGGACAATCAGCAGCAAGCCAACCCCATGACAAATTTTGGCATTAACATTAGCGCCGTCTGTGGGGATCGACGACAAGACCCTCACGCAGCTCTTGCAGCTACAAACCTGCGAACATGACAGGTTAAACGCATCTGTACAACTAAGCAAATATATTATTCATACAATCTAATGTGTTCATTTTTAAAAGGGAAGAACATACCCATTATCCAGATCTAAGTGTTCATCTATTTGTTGAAAAGGAAAAAAAAGGAAGCATAACATGTCGAAGATGATGTCTGCGAGCAGACCAGTCAACTTTCCAAGTCTTCCGAGTCTGTTCGGCCAACTCGCCGAGTCTACCAAGTTTACCAAGTCTGCCCAATAAACTTATCCTGTTCACTAAGTCTGGAGAGTCAACCCATTGAGTTCGCTCAGCGAACTCATATTTCTCACCGATGAGTCCGCCGAATCCGTTCAAGAGAAGCCTCCCGAGTTAACAATTCAGCGTTCCCCCAGTCCAATGTCTCTGCCCGGCGAGCCGATGATCTCATCACCAACAGATGCGACGCGACCATTCCCCTGGTTATTCTTTTTCTCCTTCAGCCATCACCCACACTAGGGGGCGAGCAGAATCACATAGCTCTATGAAAATAATTATTCGCTTGATACTACCAAGTACATTATTAGTACATGCTAGTAAGCAAGTAATTCAGGAAATTGCATATGAGATTGTCATATTGAAGTCCAAAACTAAAAACACTATGCATGAGTACTTAAAGGAAAAAATGATTCATGCAAGCTCCAGTTATATTTTACATGCCTTTGTCATTTATATTTACACATGATAGCATGGTTAATAAAGTCAACTCTTATAGTTGTTGTTTAGAGAAAAACTGAAAATAAAGACTTGATACATTATGCCAACTTTTGGACTGATACATGCTAGCGTGGTCTGTTTAAATTGGGACACGTTAGCATGAAGTTCTTAGTTGTACAAGTCTGACTGTAAAATAACAAGAAAAATACCCTTAGTCGCATGAAAGACAAGTACACAACTTAATATGCCAGGATAAAAGAATGCTTAGCCACCAGCCAGCCCACCAGCCTGTAAGATAGGACGTTGAACAAATCTCATCCTGTCCAGGCAGGGCAAGGATCATCCCTCAGCTTGCACGAACTGGTTAAGGCTTTGAAGGGTTATCGCTAGAAAAACTTAATCCTCTTTCCTATTCTGGCGGGGCTAGAACGTAGCATCCTCAAGAATATATGGTACGATCGTACATGTTATTTATGAAATTATGTATATGAATGCTACTTGCACTTGCATACCTTGTGCTGGTGAACAATAACACCCACTGTGAAACTCAAGATTTGATATATTATGATTATTGCTAAACTGATGCGTGTTAGCAATGTCCACCAAGGTTGGAGTGTTAGCATGAAATGCTTAATTGTACATGCATGACAATAAAATGGATAAATAAGGCACCCTTAACCTCATGAAAGACAGGGTCATGGCCTGGTCCGCTACGACAAAGAAAGCCCAGTCTTCATCCAACTCAGATAGGGCAATCATCATCCATAAACTTATTCATGTAGGGCAATGATCAAACTAAAGTATGTTTAGGCAAAGTAACAACCACCCCTCATCTCGCACATGCAGATCTATGAAATTGAAGGAATGATATTGCTTTAAATGGAAGTTGTGAAATGAAAGGAACGACGTTGCTTTAAATGGTGTTTATCATCCCCCTATATATACACACACGAGAGTTTTGTCATTCATTTAATGCATTCTAGCATTATGGAAAAGATTTTATGTATTATGTTGTCATCTAAACTAACACATGTTGGCGTTATTCACGAAAGCATGAAATATTTAGTCTTACAGGAAAACAAAGGAAAAATCTTTTGCCACAACCATAGCCGTGGAGTAATGAGCCTGACCTAGGCTGAAGTTGCAGTGCTGGCCCCAACAACTAGTACAATTGCAGGCCGGGTTCCAATAGGTAATAGAAAAAGAAAAAATGATCCAGACTAAAGTTGCAGTGCTGGCTCCAACAGCCGGCACGATTGTAGGCCGGGTCCCAACATGCAAAGAATAAAGTTCCGGCCACAACCATAGCCATCGAGTAATAAGCCTGACCCAGGCTAAAGTTACAATGTTGGCTTCAATAGCCAACACAATTGCAAGCTGGGTCCCAACAGGTAAAGGATAAAGCTCCGGCCACAACCATAGCCATCAATAATGAGCCTGACCCAGTCTAAATTTTCAATGTTGGCCCCAACAACCAGCACAATTGCAGGTCGGGCCCCAACAGGCAAAAGAAAAAGAAAAGTCAGCCTCAGGCTAAAGTTGCAGTGTTGGTTCCAACAGCCAGCACAATTGCAGGTCGGGTTTGAACATGCAAGCTTTGGCCACAACCATAGTCGTCAAGTAATGAGCTAGGCCAAAATAAACAGCCCCGCCTTACGACAACCAGCAGGCTGCAGGCTAGATCGTCAGACCAAAATAAGCAGCCCTGGTTTATGACAGCCAGTAGGCTGCAGGCTAGATTGCCAGGATGAGATAAGCATCTATGATTTAAGTCAGCCAGGGAATTGCAGGCCAGACCGCCAGGTAGAAATAAGCAGCTCTGGCTTACGACAACCAGCAGACTGCATGCCAGATCACCAAACCAAAATAGGCAGCTCTAGCTTGCGATAACCAGCAGATTGCAGGCTAGATCTTGATGTTGCAGCCAAAGTACACGGTGAAACAACCATATGGCAAGGTAAGTTGTATCATCAACAACCAAATCCAGAAACATATAATTGTTCGCTTGCATAATACGACCATAAATGTTATGCGTGTATTAGTATGCAAAGAAAACCACATGTGCAACTATCGTCATGAAATTTAAAAATAAAGGCACTACGTATGGTTGCCCAAAAGAAGAATTCATACAAGTGTCAATTATATTTGCATGCTTTTTTCGTGTAAATGGATGCATCACAGTAGGGTCGCAATGAACGACCTCGGCAGAATTTTACAGAGCTGAGACGCAGAGTCCAGGTCGACTCAGCAGGCATCCGCGCATAATTCTGTCAAAGAGTAATGAGGCCCAAAAGAAAGAGTTTGGTCATGATTTAGAAGGCCCTAGCGTAGAGCCTATGCCAATGTCAGGAGGCTCGCAATGAACGACCCAAACAGATTTTTACGAAGCTGCAACGTAGTGTCCAGATCGACTCAACATGCAACGACATATAATTCTGTCAAAGATTAATGAGGCAAAAAAGAAAGAGTTCGGTCATGATTTAGAAAGCCCAGGTGCAGAGCCCAGGCTGATGTCAGAAGGGTCACAATTTACGACCCATGCAAAATTTTACGAACCTACGACGCAGAGTCTAGGTCGACTCAGCAGGCAGCGACACATAATTTTGTCAAAGATTAATGAGGTCGAAAAGAAAGAGTTTGGTCATGATTTAGAAGGCCCGGACGCAGACACCAGGCCGATGTCAGGAGGGTCGCAATGAAAGACTCGTACAAAATTTTATGGAGCTGCGACGAAGAGTCTAGGTCGACTCAGCAGGCAGCAACGTATAATTTTGTCAAAGATTAATGAGGATGAAACGAAAGAGTTCGGTCATGATTTAGAAGGCCTGGACGCAGAGCCCAGGCCAACGTTATTAGGGTGACATAAACAGGGGTGTGAAGCTTGACCATGGAGAAAAATTTACAAAGTCGTAAGGGAGAATCCAAGCTGACACCAGCAAGGCTGCGATACAGATCAATGACCATGAGAGACGAAAATAAAGATGCAGAGTTCCAGCTTGACGGACGTACATCGACAATCACATTCAGACACATATTACCCCAATGTCCCGCGCTATTCAGCAACACGACATCGGGCTAAGGGGGACTTGATAAGGTATGAGCTGAAAGACCCATGTTCCTATTTAATCAGGCCCAAAGGCCCAATCCTATTTAATCAGGCTCAAAGGTCCAATATCTAACTTAATAAAGGTATAACTCTACAATTATAAAAGGAAACGAAAGTCATCAGGAAAGGTATGTTGACTATAGTCCCATGACACTGTAGCATCACTCTCTCCACACCCACTTCTCCTACCTGACTTGGGCATCAGAGCGGGCGTGGTCACACACTGTCCCACCCTGAGTGACCCGTGTTCTTTTACAGGCACCCATTTATTCCGGAATCATTCCAGAACGATGCTCGCATAGAGGCCCAATCAGAGCTTCTCCAACAGCCCAAGGACAATCAGCAGCAGACGAACCCCACGACAAATCTTGACATTAACAATACGATGATGATGATGACACCATCGCCAAGACCAAGAGTATAGCACAAGAATGATGGGTTGTTACTTGTTACATTTAGAGAAAAAAACCCAAAAGAGCATTGTCTCCATGGCAGATGACGGTTGTGGAAGTTAAAGGCAAAGGCCGCGGCTGAACCAATATAGATAGGTTAACGATGATTATAATGATTGCCAAGACCACTTGTATAAGACAAGAATTATGTGTTGACAGTGTTGTTACTTGTTATTACATTTACAACAAAAGAACAAAAGGAGGAAAGATGGAAAATTGTTTGCTATCTGATCAGGGAAAATTGTTTGCTATATGTTCAGGGAAAATTGTTGATATCAAACTTTTCCATTGCTTATTTTCTTTAATCAGATGTGTCACTTTCAAAGAAGTAAGCTGAGACCACAAAGGATTACTCCATTCGATGTACTCTAAATTGCTTATTTTCTTTTTGAGATTCAGACTTTGTAAACTTTAATCCTAAATATAAATTTATACATAAATAATAAAAATATTATGTGAGATATTGTTATATTTATCTTAACATCTATTTTTTAAATATTATTTTTATGCCACATTATTCTAGGTAACTGGAGATATTTATGGTTAAACATAAAATCTCGAAAAAGTAAATAAGCAATTTAGGGTGGGACGTAGGGATTGTATGCCAAAGGATTTTGAATCTGGGAAAATACGAGTGCTTTTTTTGGGGGGTGTTTTGCCCCCCCCAAATTGGATGCTGAATGTGGTAGAAATGAGGGTTGGATGCAAAGGGGGAGGGCGAATTTTCAAAATGCGCCCTCAGGGATTTTATTATTTTTAAATTTATGAAGGTGAGGGTGCATTTCCATAATGCGCCCTCGGGGTTTAATTATTATTTTTTCAAAATTGTTGTTCCCTAACATGAAAACAGAGGACCCATCTTGTAGCCACACATGGATTACACTAACCACATGTGGATTACATACGCGGATTTTATTTTTGATATATTGTTATCCAGAAAAAAAATTTAAAAAGAAAATTTTAGAAGACGCATTACCATAATGCGTCTTCAACCCGAATTATCATTTTTTTATTTTTATGTAGGTCGAATTTATTTTTAAGAAAATTTGAAAATGAAGACGACGCATTATCTAGCTTGAATTGTATTTTAGAAAATTCATTTTTTTTTGTGTAGAAAATTCATTTTTTTTGTAGAAAATTGAAAAAAAAAATGAAAAACTTTGATGTTTTGTTACACGAAACTTTACTTGTTGATGTTTTTAAATTATTTACATATGATATTAAATTTTTATCTTAAATTTATTTAAGTTAAAGTATAATATTACTATTTAATTTATTATTATTTATATTATATAATTTTAAAATGAAAGTATTTATATAAAATAATCTAACCATTATAAAACAATATAAATATTATTCAAAGTACGAAGTTAAAAATAATATGAATTTTCAACTAAAAAATGTGTTCATATTAAAATCATAGTTTTATTTAATTTCAACTCATATACAACTCAAAAAATAATATTATAATATTTTATACAAATAATTATAATATTATAAGTTTTACTTTGAAAATAAATGTAAAAGTATGATTCATTTACAATACATAAAATAGTTATATAAATATAAAAGTATGATTCATTTAAAATAGTTACACGTGTGGGGCGTGTAATCCACGTGTGGCTACACAGGTAGATGTGACGTGTGTAACTATTGCGTATTTCCTAATTCCCTAAAAATAAAACGTCAGATTTTAAAAAAAAATTATACACCTTAAGGGCGCATTTCTATAATGAGCCCTCTGTTTTTTATTTATTTTACTCATTCTCAGACCGTCGGCTTTTTCAAAACAAAAATTAAAAGATCGATGCACCCTCTGCATTTTTCATTAAAAAAATAAAACGACTGAACGCCTTCTCCATGCAGGTAATTTAAAAAAATAAAAAATATGGAGGGCGCATTTCCGCCCTTGCATTTAAATGTGCACACTGTAGCACTGAACATGTCTTTTTCTCCTTATTTAAGAAGCATGAGCTTTTTGGGGAGAATCTTGTCTCCCTGCTTTCAAAATAAGATAAAATAAGTTATTTTTTCTTATAAGTACAGTTTTGCCAGACACACCTTATATGAATTGTCCTCAATACATGCAACGAAAAACTCAAAAGTGTCGAAGGGGAAAACTCGGAAACACCACCAAACCTAGATGATCCTCATCCTGGTAGTGGGGAGCCGTTGCTCACGCCTCTCCTAACGTAATAAATCCTCCTCAGTCTGTGCTCTGTCATTGTGGTAGTAGCTGCATCTCGACTATGAGCTCCTCTTGCTCCACGCCATGGTTCTTCCAATCCTGCCTCATATCCTAATCCATGTAGTAGATTTGATCTTCGACGGAGAACGAGTGGTACCGTACTCACCCATCATGTGAGTGGTTGATCTTATATTTAATACCAAAGAGCTCATGTACATACATGTCCAAGGTGCTGACCATACTCCCAATCTGCTCACCCTAAGTCCTAAGCTGGTTGTTGAGCGTGAGCAACATCCCGTAACAGCGGTGAAACTGGGGGGCGAGCCGGTGCGGCCACCCCCCAAATCTCCGGTGACTAGGATAATATACCCCTGCCCCCCCCG
>JAULKK010302933.1:0-12431 GCA_032355705.1 Rubia peregrina
TTAAATTTATTTTGTTAGGTAAATTTATTTGAATTAATTATGAAAGGTAGAATTAATGAGTATGATAGATAGAATTAAGTGGGGTCCATGGAGTGGTGTGAGAGTGGTTCTACATTGTGGAGAAAAAAAAGTGAGTGTTTTAGTTGTGGTGTAAATTGATGAGGTGGAGGAGAGAGATTAATTATTTAATTAACTGAAATGATTTGAGTGGTGTGTGAGTAGTATGACCATTGTACATGGTCTTATACCGGCACTTTCACCCACTTTTCTTTCAATTTTATTTATATATATCGCAACAAAAAAGACCACTGTTGTATGCTCTTATTAATCTGAATTACAGTCAAACACAGTTAGCACTTGAAGATGGCATCAATTGAGCTGCCGCCTCCGCCCAGATTACTAGAAGAGAGCGAGTCGGACCCAATCGACGCCGTTATCTTCGTCGGAATTAGCTTGGTTTTGGGTATTGCGTGTCGCCAACTTCTTCGGGGAACCAGAGTTCCCTATACTGTCGCCTTGCTTCTTCTCGGAATCGGCCTCGGAACCCTAGGTTCGTACCGTAAATCCCAACTTCCAAGTATAGGAAGAAGTGTTTTGTTGAATCTATAATCATCTCAGAATTAAGAGTCTCATTTCGAGGTTAGTTTACCACAATCTGTGTGTCACTGATTATGCCAATGTTTGGTATTATTATGGAAAGTTCTTAGACGGTTGGCTTTCTAGATGCTTAAAGTACTTGAAGAAGTTACTGTTAGCAGTTCATGTTTCTTTGGGCTATGGTTGAATTTCCGATGAGTATGACATACAGAAGTGTTTTCTTTTTTAAAGATGATTCAAATATTCATAGTTACATAGAATTTCTCAAACAATAATGACAGAGCAAGTGTTGTATGAATCCATAATTGCAAATCTGAATGCGGAAGCTACACTAGTGTACCCTTAGCAATTCAGTTCAGTTCAGCTTTTTGAATGTACAGAGTTTGGTTCAGCTCAATTCAGATCAGATTAGTTCAATTCATAGTATCAGTTAAAATTGTAGTTGTGGTTTATATATGATAATTAGGTCAATTAGTTTTCCTATGATAGATGATTCTGCTTTACTTATGTATGTCATGCTTCCCAATGCAGAATATGGAACAAAGCATCAGCTGGGGAAGATTGGAGATGGCATTCGTCTTTGTAAGATCTATTTCAAGTTATCTGATTGTGACTCTAGTGTATCTTTTTTCCTTCTGTTCACATTTGTTTTTAATGTCAAGTTTCCTTAAACTATCCAATTTCCTCTTTATTTTTGTATCCTTTTCTTTGTGTAGGGGCACATATTAATCCTGATCTTCTCTTGGCTGTGTTCCTTCCTGCACTTCTGTTCGAGAGTTCGTTTGCTATGGAAGTGCACCAAATAAAGGTTCTTTACAGTGCTGTTTCTTTAATTTATATTTGCAAAAGGCTTTTTTTCTCTCTCTTGATAACTACTAGTTACATAGAGCTTGAATGTCATGGAAATGGTGTTGCAAATAGATGACTTTATTTGTTTTTTTCTAGAACTCGTAATAAGTTATAACCAGTATGACCACATCTTGCATTTGTGTTCGGCTCTGCGTCCAAAAGGCTATTTCCTGAATTTGGTGCTTGATGCAGTCTGAATATCAAAGAGATCCGCAAGTACGAATGTTAAAGAACAATTAAGGTCTACAAGCACAAACCATAGGTTTTGTTTCTGGAATCAACCAGAGAGAAAATAATCTAAAAAATAGTATTATAAATGATAAAAAATACCCGAACAATACAAGAGGTCTTTATTAAATACTGAAAAAATCGGAAATAATAAAAAAGAAAATTTGGAATTATTTCCGAAATAAAAAGAAAATCGGAAAACACTCAAAAACAATAAATTGTGGTTTTGAGGCCTTAAACAACCTCAAATGGCGAAACGGTTCCAACGCATATGGCCTCGCCTAATTCTAGTTCCGAATGCAAAAGTTACGTTTAAAACCATATTGAACCCTTACGATGATGATCCATCGCTTCTTCAATTTTCGCCGCCATTCGCCCTGCATCAGTGCTCTTTACCAGTAGGCTTTTAGAGACCTTTTTGGTTTCTTTTCCCCTCAACGATCTTCAAAATGTATTAATGTTTCTCTCTAGCAGCCTTACTTCTCACCAAGAAATTTAGAATATAATGTGGATTCTGTCATATTACTTACAGCTACTTTTTCGGAGGCCAGTCCCCTCACTGTTAATTTCTTTAACTTACTGATATTTGCATTAGTACTTTCAGTAGCTGTTTCGAGGCTGAAGCTTTACTGAATACTTTACGTTGCTTAAAATCAAGAGCAAACTCAACAAATATTTCGCACGTTTGGTTGTTAACATAAATTTTTTAATTTGCTCAGAAGTTTAACTATCTGTATCTCACTTAGTATACATTTATCATTCAAAAGCAGTCCAAGCAATGATTGTATTCTTCTTTTCGTGCCGATTGTTTTGAGGGTTTGTCCTATTTTTGTGTCCTCCTCAATGAACACTAGGAGATCTCTCTTTGGTGCTTTTATCATATCTCATAGTACTTCTTGATTCTCAGTAACTGTTGTACTTTCTTGTATTGAAGAGATGCATGTTGCAAATGTTTCTTCTTGCTGGGCCTGGAGTTCTCATATCAACATTTTTTCTGGGTTCTGCTATAAAGGTTTGGCTATTTCTCCTTTTCCAGTTGTGGCCATTTATCTCATGTTCTCATTTAATATAAGAAACTGTAGCTTATTTTCCCATATGATTGGAGCTGGAAAACTTCATTATTGCTTGGGGGCCTTCTGAGTGCCACTGATCCTGTGGCAGTCGTAGCCCTTCTGAAGGACCTCGGTGCAAGCAAAAAATTGAGCACCATAATTGAAGGAGAATCTTTGATGAATGATGGGTACATTTACTTTCTTGTCTTCTGTATTTTGAGACATTATATATGAAAAAAGTGGTGAGAAGAAATACATTTGGGTCGCCGGCTGACAGAAGTTGGTAGCACCTAAGTGCTACTTTGTTATCCTCTTATATATTTATGAAGTATTATTCTATAATGCACTGTTAATTTATCCTCCCTTATTTGGTGGAACACTTTCAGGACAGCTATTGTGGTTTATCAACTTTTTTTCCGTATGGTTCTTGGTTGGACTTTTGACTGGGGAGGGATAATCAAGTTCTTAGCCCAAGTTTCTCTTGGAGCGTACGTACCTTGAAAGCTATAATTGTGGTATTGAGAAACACTAGTTCTCTACTAATTGCCTGCAAAATGCAGATTGGGGATTGGTCTTGCTTTTGGATTTGCTTCTGTTCTGTGGTTGGGATTTATCTTCAATGATACTGTGATAGAAATTACACTAACACTTGCCGTCAGCTATATTGCTTACTTTACGGTATGTTCTTACCAGAACCTTAGCCCAGAAGATGTTTCAAATGTGCTCTCCTTGTTTCTACTGATGCTTACATAGGCTTATGCAATTCCATAACTTTGAATAATTTGCAATAGTTTTGAGCTGTTTTCTAATCCTTTGCGTTATTGAATTTTACTCTTAATATGTCCAGCAACCTACTCCCTCTCTCCCAGATTAAGGTTTGACTCTTTTTGGGCACATAATGCTTGAAAATGAATATGTGGGCTGCAGATGAACAAGAGAGAGATAGAAAAGTGAATAAAATAAGATAAAATATTGTAAGTGGGGGAGGAAAGAGAATGGAAATGAAATTTATGAAAGTTTTATGTTCAAAAAATCTGTTGGATAGTGAAAGTCTGGGAAAATAATGAAAGTATGCAGGTTAGACTGAGAAAATTAATACTCCCTTGGGTTCACTAATAATGGCCCATTTTTCCTGACATTTTTTCAAGGCATGTTTGACCACCGATAACTTTAATTGCGTACAATAACGAACTTTGAAAATAACTTTTTGTAAACTACACGTTACGGAGAATCCAAAGACATCTCACATGATGTACGTTATTGTATAAAACAAAAGTTATCGATGGTCAAACATGCCATGAAAAAATTTGTGGTCAAAAGGGGCCTTTATTAGTTAACCGGAGGGAGTATGGTAATTTTGCAGGTAAAAGTGGGAGAGTGGGAGTAGTAATTTCAGGACTTCCATGTTAGAAGCAAATGGTATTAGACTTGCAGAACCTATTTTCTTACATAAAATGAGGTCTGGAATTTGGAAATGTTGAAAGGAAAGGAGAAAGCGATAGTCAGAGTGTTGAGGGCTTCATACAGTTCTGAATCTTCTGATTATGAATCACATACTTGGAAGGATTGCATACAGTTCTGCTGTGCTCTTGGGTGACATGTGCTTATATGGTCATCACATGTTACTATTACAACAATGATGAAACTTGAAATACGATTTCCTGGATGGGTATGTCATAGCATCTCAAGGTCACCCATATATAGGATGTCAATATCCACTAGCTATTATGTGCCCTGGAGTCTATGTGAGTGGTGGACTATTTTTTATTTTATTTTCTTCTTTCCTTGTGTTGAATTCTGTTGGTTATCATCTTCTTGACAAACTTCTTTTTCAAATTAAATTTCATTTGCAGTTGGTTAATTATGCTGTTTTCTAATCTTACTGTTGATGATAGCATTTGTGTAGCTTTTCCTAGTCGTCTTTCCTGGGTTTTAAAAAGCGCTGAGCGCTGCCCTAAGCGCTTTTTGTATCGAAGCTCTAGTGCTGACAAAAAGCGCGCGCTTTTGAGCGCTTTCGTCGAAGCGCTTTTAGTGAAAAAAAGCGCGCTTTCAGTCAAAAGCGCAGCTGGGCTGTTTTCTAACTTGAAAAGTCATTTTAAGGCCCATTTATGGCCCTTAAAGGGCCTTCAAATTGGGTCTTGTTGACAAATTGAAAGAGAGGTGGAGTGAAACCATATTTATAGGCAATTTCTACCTAATAGTTTCTACATACTATCCATGTGGGACTAATCTTCTTCAATGTGGGACTAATGCCACTGCCACCTTCACAGACATATGCAAGTATATGGTTTCACACTTTCACCAATGGTAGGGATACAAGTATATAGTTTCACTTTAATTTTGTAGTTTTAAAATTTAATTATTATATATATATTTAATTTATTTCATAAATGATTTCATAATAATTTAAGAATCCTTCAATCTTACTCGTTTAGTTCTTAAAACTTTGAATTTGGTATTGTGTTGAAAGTTTTATTTGTCTTGCATGATTTTGTGTTATTATTCTCAGTTCCATATTGTGTCTTTATTGAAATAATACTTGTTCATGTTTGACAAGCACTTTTTTCCGAAAAGCGAGCGCTTCGCGCTTCGGTAATTTTTACCATTAGCGCTTCACTGCACTTTGCGCTTTTTTCTTGTTTGTTACTCCAAAGCAATCTCCCGATGCCACCAAAAAAACTGTCATTAGCTTGTCTCCTAACTGCCACCATACCAAATTAAGATACCCCCTTTGTGCCGTATTAGAAACTCTTGGTAGCAAATATGTTTTATGCTGAGCACAAAGACATGCATAAACTGCTAACATATTTTTTTTCTGCTACATCTTAGCTTGTTTTTGTTGCAAGGGAATGTTAATTTAACAATGGTAGTCAAATGTCTGGCTATGAAAGCCCTACTATCAGCTTTATCTTTTGCTTGGAGACTAAAGGGACATGGCTAAAATTTTAAACTAAATTATGATAAAATTTGAATAATAGAATAATGTTTTAAATTCATTTAATTTTAAATGATGAATAAAATATAAATAAGTTTGAATACACTAAAAGAAGTATTTATAGCAAATAAATGTATTAGCTCGCAAAAATATATGAAATATGATAACCATCCTCATCCATAATTTTAACACAAAGTTTTGTGTGTGACGGTCTAACCGTTAAACAAAGTCATTTTATAATAATAATAATAAATATAACTAATGGAGTGATTTGATATTTGTTTTCATTTATTGCAACAAGATTCCCATAATTTAAAAACCATTTACAATATATCTTGAAATATAAACAATTATAATCTGACCTTATAAATTAACAAGATTTGCCATTATTGGTCTAACCGTTAAGACGGCCTGACAGGGGATGCTCTCTAATATTGAACAAAACCCAACACCAGTCCTTCAAAGAACTAATTCTATTAATACTCTTTACCTTTCCCATTAACAGAATTATGTTTTCACTCTTAACCCATCCTGGTGCTTCAGATTTACTCTTTACACTCTATGAATCGATTCTGTTTGGGCTGTTTTCCCTTCCTAATAACTAACCAGACTGCTCAAACATCATTTTTATTCTCCGTGCCACACTCACTCCCATCCTCTTTCTTCCATCTGTTTGCTCAGCATACATATTAATAGTACATAATTTTATAACCAAGGTGATCCGTATGACGTGTAAAGAGCCTTTTGAAAACAAACAGTCAACACAAGTTTCTGGAGGAGAATGGAGGTAGAACTTAAAGAAGGAACTGAATCTATAGATACTTTAACAGTGTGATGCAAATGTAAAAAACAAAGTATCACAAACCTTTAGTCCAGCAGATCTAGCATGACTAACAGCACCAATTAAATCATCATCAGTAGAGAGAACAACTTTGTCTCCTTCATCATCTTCATACTACAAGTGCAAAGAAATGGGTGACAAATTAACAATGCCATGAGAACAATCAAACCAATTTGCAGCAAGTGCAAGGAAATGTGTGATAAATTAACAATGCCACGAGAACAATCAAATCAATTTGCAGCTTCCTCCACTCACCAAAAGTTGGGGTCGATTTTGATCATCTTTTGCCCCAACCCTCTGCATAACAGCCGAAACAAGCTCACCCAAATTTTCAGTGCCTAAAAAGGAAACACTAGTACAAGTTAAAATCAATGCATCAAAGTCAAATACAGAGTTTCTGATCCAAAAAAAAAAAATACAGAGTTGAAGCATGTTCACTTCTATATTTGAGGTTGTGATACATTTTCACCAAATGAAGGGAAGACAAAAATTAGAAATTATTTGAATTGCTCAGCTACACTGAAAAATCATAATAAATCATAGTTGGATCTTGGAGAGTCACTTCTCTGCTAATTGAGACAGCAAACCAACCAGAACCGACTATCGGAAGCTTAATGGCATCAAGTACAGAAGAATCTGGGATAATATTTACACACCCCAAAAAGGCAGGAAAAAAGGAACATCCAATCTTTTCAAAACTGATCCTTTTCTGATACCTAATTGCTATTCTGGGAGATGCAACTGCTGCGGCCTTAGATTTTAACATCTGCCTACATGAATATACAGCTTTCCATCTGAAACATATTCTGCATTTATGTCATCTTGATATGAATTCTATGCTGTAAATTATACTTCTATTTCTTTGTTAATTGGTGCAAATAATTTGGCACACACTTTAAGAACTTAATAGAACAAGTTTAAAATAAGTAGATCTTAAAATACTCTGGTTTAGTACCAAAATCCAAATTGACCTTGTATTAATTGAAATACAATAGTATATTCTTTGTATAGATAAGGTAACGTAGGATCCTAAACTAACTCCTCATAATTAGGAAATCTACCAATATATTTCTTAATAAAAAAGAGTCGGACTCATATCAAGTTTCTAAGAGTGTCAGAATTGTATGACTTAAAAGTGGATCTTAAATTTGGAAGTCAGGCTAGGAGACCATAAGGGAAGGGGAGAAAAACTACAAAAAGAAATTTTTCATAAGCACTACAGAAGCAAAAATCATGCTATCGGCAAACTAACCAAAGTTAAGTCTGTGCACTCGATGCTTGGAGTCCTCAAATTTGAAACAAAAGTTATTCCCAAGACCTAGAGAAGGATATGCAGATTTCCCATGTTCGGTACCCTCTGATGTATTTAATGCAGATACTGAGAGTTCACTGCATGCAGAATAACAGAATAAGAATCAGTGTAGCACAAAGGCTTTAACAGATGGAAGATGACTTGTTTGCATAAAACTAATACCTCTGGGTTTCATATTCATCTGCGGCCTCCATATTTAGAGCTGAATCCCAGAACTTTTGCATGACAGTGTTTGCTACATCATTTACCGCATCAGAACCACTTTCAACCTTCACAGAAAAATTTAACAGGAAAAAACTTTAACGAAAACACCCAATCTAGTACACCCCAATAAACAAAGTTTATACAAGTATACAACACAATCAGTTTTTCTTTTATTGCATTTGAATGTGCCAAATGTTGATCTACAAGTTGATGTTCTAGGCATTCCTCATTTAAAGAGCTCTTACGATACTGGATAGCCACTTATTTCAGGAAGTGAAGTTTCTGGAATGATTTGATATTGTTAGAGCTTGTATGGAATGTTTAAATATTAAAGAACTGATGTTAGGCTTATCAACAATATCAAAGTTATCCTATAGCTCCACGTTAAACCAACAATAAGGAAATTAAGTTCAGTCACGAACTTACAATGCAGATAGCTAAAATTCTTTACAGTTTATACCATTATGAATGCTCTTAGAAGTCAGAACTGACATAACAGCCTAAAGTAAATATGAAGTTTCCTATTCGTATAGTTTTGTATTGCCATTTTTCAAAACAAAGAGAATCACGCATCCAGTTGATCAGAAATATAGCAGAAAAATATAAGGAATCCATTAATTTTAAACCAGAGAGTAATATTTAGGAATTTCAAAGCATGACTGAACAGAGTAACAGAGAAGGTAACAAGCTTATCAGTAGCTGATGACATCATTACAAGGCTAAAATCATGCCACACAACAGTAACTGTAAGGATAAGACCCCATTCAACAAGATAAGGATGAGTCCAATATTCAATTTGAAACCTTTTTTCTTCAAATCTTAGAAAGTGTGCGCGTCTTGGTGTATGTGTGGGTGTGGTTGGGAGGAGCATATTTTTTCTTGGGAAGTGGAAAAAAATCCGAAAAGAATATTTTTTTAGGGGATCAGGATCCTTTGTCACTTTTGTATGACACCATTCAGAATTGGAACATGTGTAATATAAATGGGAAGCTAAAACCCCACCAAATGTACGAGTGAACCCGTATACCAGTCACTCTTTTATTGGAGGTACACAAAATATTACACCATTTGCCTTTTTGAGGTAAGTATAGTTTAAAGTGTAGGGGAAAAGCCTTTCAGGGAGTGAATTGCATACAATACCAATTGAGGATGGACAACAAAAATTATTTGACATAACAGTTAACCATGAAACACAATAATGTGATTCCCTGTCTTATATTCTTCCAAAAAAACAGTCCATCTTGCTTCCTCACCCATACTAACTCTCAGTATATTTGGTGGTGTAGCAACAGCTGAGATTGAATTATTTATTGTGCAAAACAAGTCTCAGCCTAGTGGGAATTCGATAACAGATAACAAGAGGCCAAGGATAAGAATATGGGTAGTAAAAACACATACACGAGACAAAAACCACTGAGTGATTCACTATTAATCTGCATCTTGCAAACTAAGAGTTCAAAATTCTGCTGATTCATCTGCAGGTTTATTACGAATTTTCCAATGAAATAAGCGATAAAAGTTGAGGAGATTGAAACCATGCTGTAGAAGGTTGGATTCGCCGACAAGCTCCCTGTGTCACCCATTCCATTTCTCAGGCCCAATTTAAGAATTTTGTAAGGACCTCAACCAAAAATTTAGCTATGATGATGCTAACAATCCATGAAAATCTGCATAGGCCTATCCCCCCAGCAGAGATGCTAGATTCTAAGGGATTTATTTTATAGAGGCCAACTTTGAAAACTCTACGTCTACGATGATGAAAGCAGATAAAACCAAATAGCAGAAAGGCGCTCCAATAATGATGAAGAATCGAAGAACAAAAAATTCTGATTGCATATAAGTCTGATTCCAATAATCACAAGGAATTCATATAAAATACTCTATATAGGAATAAACTCTACTTAATTAAAAAAAATTATGTTCCCAACTTGGAATGAGTTACACACTGGAACTCACTTTATACTGTCATAATCCTTTCCAGGTGAGGTATAAGTGTTTGACACTAATATTTTCGTATTGACACCATCTTGATTTTAAAGTAAGTAATGATCTCTAATGCTTTAAGGCCAAACATTCCTCGATGCTTGACACCACCATAATTTTCAACTCGGCAGTAATGGAAAATGTTCTTTAAATATATCAACTAAAAAGTTCCATGCATCAACATTAAATAGACAATAAAATAATGAACAAAGTGAACTATATTTGGGACAAAATATGCTTTTCATATTGCACTCTTCTTACGCACAAACAGAGTATTAAACATAAAAATAACTACCATGTACATTTACTCAAGTATATGACTCCATGTATGTGGATGTATTAGGAGAAGTATAATGTTCTTAAAATACATGCATATGGTAGTTAGAATATCTACGTGTACTAAACATTGCAAACATGCACTATAAAATATACTTTTTATCTATATCTGTACCTAAGGATATCATCCATTGGAAAAAATAAATATAGTCTCAAAGATACGCCTGAATTTTTTTACTATGCAACTACCTAGGATATTTGATGAGCTGGAATGCAACAGAAAAAAACTTAGCTTTCTTTCATAAAATATACATACTCACCATATCTTATACTAATGTGACAATTCTCTTGTTAATCTCTCCCACATTGAAGTGCACACGCTTTCCTCTTTTGACAAATTTTCATCTACTTTTCATTCTCTCAATTTATTCCCCTCCCCTCATATACAACTTTTTCTTCTTTCATTTTCTTCCATTCTCCCTCCTACTTCCACTCATTTACTGATCCAAGTGCCAGTTAGAGTGGGCACATTATTCTAGGAAGGAGAGAGAAGCTAGTTTTACTACTATTGGTTAATCAAAGCTTATCAACCAAAAATAAAAATAAAAAAACAAGGAAAATTGGGGGTTTTGGTACTCTTTTCTTCTGTTGCGATAGTCTCTTATGTACTCGTTACTAGATTTTTGCAACAGTAGTCCCACTAAACTGTTATTAACTGTTCAATAAATAATATGAGGTCTTCTATAAATTATGAACATTTTAGGGTAAATTTGTAATTATGATATTCTAGAAAGGAAAGACAATCCCTTCAATCAATTTACTCTCAGTCACCACCCTAAAATTTGCTGCCCTTGTTTAATCGATCTTTACTACCAAACCCACCTATCCGGATGAAGAACATAAAGTACCATTTTTCCACATCACAGTAACCATTATGAATATAAGAAGGGACAAAAACCACACCAACCCAACAGATACATCCACCAAAACCGCCAAATCTCCTTGTTTTTTAAAATTTTATCTCACCCTACCAACTTGATTTTTTGTTACCTTTTTAATGTAATATCATATCAAATAATAGCTACTATAATAATATTTTAATAAATAAAAGTGCTAATAAATAATTTCATATATTTTGATTACCCTAGCAGCGAAAGAATACAGGTAAGTTGAGTCTCCAAAGTGTAGACTGTCCCATTTCGGGAAGAGTTGGAAAAAATAGCTCATTTATATTTGTTATTAAAATTCGGGAATTGACCAAACTGGAACCCTCCATGTGTTTCCTGGAACTTCTCCCTTTCATAAAGGTAACCCTTATTTACCTAAACAGAACTACTTTCCTAAATCGGTAAACCTTATTCAAAATACTGTACTGGCCTAATTAAATCACACTCAAATTAGGAAAACAGAAAATTCTGGACTCTGAAATTTCTGCACAACATAAACCTAACTAAAATACCTTCTAAAACATGAAACTATTTAAAGACAAACTATTGACAATCATCCGACCTCCAATTACAGGTTAATTAAGTCCAGTTTCAAACAAGTTTTTCTCCATGGAATGAAAGGAGTCCTGGCAACACACAAAAAATTCATGCCTTTTGAATATCCTAGTGTATCCTCATGTCAATATCAAAGGGACTAGAAGGTTGTCCATAACCATCATGCATTCCATTGTAGGTTCCAATTCAGAGAGCTTTTGTTTAATAAAAAAAATAACAAATATGTATGGTAAATAACCAACCATATCAATGTGCAAAATCGACGTCTTTTCTTCATTGATGGTTAGGGTGAACTTTTTACTCCAGAGATGTTCAGGCGTATGGATTTGTAGTGGAGATATTAAAACAAATATGATAACAAAGAATCTCTGCTATGTCACAAGAAACCTAAGCCCTCTCCACTATTCCAAGCTCAAGCGCTGAAATATCATACCCCGCATTGAAATATGACAACATAAGTGACAAGTACATAAGACTTTGCCTTACGACTACCAGTAACTTAGCATTCTGAGCGAGGGAGGAGAGAGTCCAAAAGCTATTAATCTACAGCTATCAGCTTAACAATTTGTTTAACAGCTAAATTTATCTAGGAGCTATGTAATGCATAAGGAAGTCAACTCTACTGCCCAAAATATAGGGCTAAGTGCTTTGT
>JAULKK010302952.1:0-12430 GCA_032355705.1 Rubia peregrina
TAATAAGAATTCAAGGTAAAATAGAGTCTTCAAAGCATAAAAGTCTACCAAAATGAGTACAAAATGTCCCCAAAATAGCCATATCAAATGGACATATCATCGGGGTCTCTGGATTAAATCACTCTTTGTTGGCCACTATTTTCCAACTGAAGGCTGCCTCAATCTCCAAGAAGATTATCTCATGAGATTGGTCATTGAGATGGTATCTGATAAACGGTTTGTAGGGCTGTTGTATCCCTTGCTCATCCCTCCTGGAGGTCCACACCCTCACCGTGGTGAGGAATTCTAGCGTGTATCTCTTGTATTTCGGTGTGCTGCTACTCATGAAACCCCCAAGTCCTCCTTTGGTGAGGAGGCAAAAGACTAACTCTCTCAACCCAAGAGCTTCCAATGTTCCCTCATCAATAAAATTTGTCTCTTGAATTTTCTTGAGATGATTGGTCAACTTCTCCCATCTCTCCACATACTCGCCGGTGATACGGCGTAATCCCAAGAATATGTCTAGAGTTGGCTCCGGGACTGGCTCCGGAGCCAGGGGGGAAAATGGAGATGCCGCGGATGAACTCTCCCCTCTCGTGACATGTTGCTTCTCTGGCGCCATTTGATCAATAACTATCATCACATAGAACAACGTCAAACTCACAAGTATATAGAGATTTATAATACTAGGTTTAACATCAAAAGTTTATAAACCCTAGTATTGTTAAAGAGGACCATAATCCATCATGCAATCACCACTATGAAATTATCTTACTAAATTTTATGTAGCAGTAAAATATGCGAGCATCACTATAGAATATATCCATCAAAATCACATTTATGTAGTCAGCCCACTACAATCAACATAAGGCAACTATAACGATGTAAGAGCGCTCAAATGTTATTACATGTGAAAATTTAATCATAGTGAAAATCTAGATAATTCCATCTATCACAATGTTCCATTCCCACAATGCTTAGCCATATGTCACAATTTTTTTCCCAAAATGAAACTACATCATAGACAAGAATGCTTATGCATATTACCAAGAATAATATTTTAGCCATCAACACAATATTTAGCATAACTATACAATTTAACACGTACATATCATGGTCTTGGCCAAAACTAACGTAGAATAAGTATTACCAATCAAGTATGGATTAATATCAAACTATATTCACAATCCTAACAATCCAAGTCCACACAATCAACACAAACATACCACACAATATTCATAAATTTTACAAATTCACCAAAAAAAACTACCCAAAATTGACAATTCAAGTGTATGGAATTAATAATTGTACTGAATGTGAGTAGAGGCAAACTATCCAAGATTCAAACAATGAGTTCTTGAAAAAACACACCAAATAATAGAGTTTTCGGATTCTTGGATTTTTAGGGAATTAGGATGTGTTTGTGTGTGGAGAGGATGTGGGGATAGAAATAGGGTTGATTCCAGTGAGATTGAATGCTTTACGGCCAGAATGGTGGAGAAGTGGCGATTTTGGGAAGAAATCGGTGGAGAGAAGGAGAAAAGTTATGGGAAAGAACTGTTCTTCCCATTTTTTATTATGAATCTGGGCAGTTGTCGCAACCCGCGACAGAGAAATCAAAACGGTTTGAGAAGTTAACCTTCTGTAGTGACTTGCGACAGGATGGTCCTAGGAGTTGCACCTTTCAGAAAAATTTTTTTGATTTTGGTTGCGACTAACTACAAGATCATCATGACTCGTGACAGAATGGTCCTCAAAGTTGAATTTTTCAGAAAACTTCCTGATTTTGGTAGTGACTCACGACAGAAACATCATGACTTACGACCATTTTTTCATGACTCGCGACAGAATAAAACTGGGAGTTCACATTTTTCAAAAAATTCTAAATCTCGTCGAGGCTCGCGACACAGTGTCGCGACTTGGAATATAAATGGCTTTCCAATACTTTTTTTTCATTACTAACTTTCCAAGCTTTCCTTCCTTTCTCATGGCCTTCATTTCTTAATCTATCTAATGCAATGCACTTCCCTTTGCTACAAAATCATGGAAAACACAACCGTGAAAAGAACAAGGCAAAATAACGAAAAACAATGACAAAAACTAAATTGAAAAACCATCGACTAAAGTCAGGGATGACGATCCAGATGATCAAAACTAAGTTTATTTAACGTCGTTGGCACGACTTGCTCCCTTAGTTGTATTCATTCACAAAATGAACCAAAAATATCGGTCTCTTTTCCTCGATTCGGGATAAAATATTTAGAATCCACATCATCCCCCAAAAGAACTTGGCGCACATAGCCTTGGGTTTCTCCATGCTTCTTCAACATGTCCAATAGCTTCCCTTTTTGCTCCACAGTAATCTCACTTGAAAGAGCAATCGGGGGGTTTCTCTCATTCTCCAAGAGATGAATATTTAAGAACTTTCGGCAGTGGTTTATACTCAACCACCGAAGTCTTCACATGAGAAGGAGGGAAATTCACTTTTTGGCTTTCCCATAGATACATGAGGAGGGTTGGATGTTGCCTTCCCAAGAGAGTCTCTGTCATTGTTTCTTTCCTTCAAGTTAGTACTAACAACATTTGCAATAGAAGCTCATTTAAAGCATTAACTAGGGAAACATTCAAGGAACTACCATCATTGGGCTCAAACACATCTTGCTCAATATCATTAAAAACATCAATAGCCTGGAAAGATTGGTATATACTAGGATGATCAATAGAATTGTTCGTGTCAAATTCTACTTCCGCCCATTAAATTCCATGGTTAATGTTCCATTATACACATCAATGATTGTCCTCGGAGTATTTAAAAATGGCCTACCTAATAGACTAGGTGTGGTATGATTGACACTCTCTATATCAAAGACATAAAAATCGCGGGAATGTTAAAGAGTCCACTTTCACCAACACATTTTTCACAATACCTTTTGGGTATGTGCTAGAGTGATCGGCTAGTTGGATAACAACCCTAGTTTTATGAAAAGTGTCTAGATTTACACTCTCATATAAAGAATATGGAATCACATTAATTAAAACACCTAAATCTAGCATGACCTTTTCAACAAGTTTTCCTCCTATCACACAAGGGATTGTAAACATTCCCTTATCAACACATTTAGGAGGTAATTCATCATTAAACGTGGCAGAGACAAGCTCACTCTTTCCACTCTTACACCTAATATTCATTTTTTGTTTCATATTGATGACACACAATTCCTTAAGAAATTTAAGATACTTAGGGATTTTATTTATAGAATTTAAGAGTGGAATGTTTACCTCGCATCTACAAAACACTTCTTAGATATCATTGTTGTCCTTCTTCTTTCTCCCATCTTTCAATGCTTTTGGAAATGGTGTTTCTGACACATAGATGGGAATCTCTGCCACTTTAGCTTTACTTTAAGGAGGGGATGAGGTTTTGGGGTTTGATCCGGATCTTGGCTCAATGGTCTCCTCTTCAATTTCCTTCCCCTTTCTCACCTTTTCCTTGGCCAAATATCCAGCCTCCTTCTCAAAATCTTCTTATTTCTCAAGCATCTACTCAACAACACCTCCGCCTTGGGGTCCTTCACCTCCTTACCACTCATCAATGAGATAGCACTCATATTTTGTCGAGGGTTAAGGTCCGGTTGCCCGAATCTCTTGACTCCATCCGATTCAAGATGTTATCCATTTGGCTCACTTGAGTCTCGAAATTATTTATGCTAGACTCGGCCTTCTCTTGGAACTTCTCGGCCTTCTCCGCACATAAGCTCAATCTCCCAATGGCTTGCATCACTTTATATTTTGATAGGCCAAAACTCTCGCCTTGATCATAGGGCTTGTCTTGGAGCCTTGGGATTTTTTTTGTAAAAGCTGGTATTGTTGTTGTTGAGGTCGATATTGTTGTGCATTTTTTCCTTCTTGAGAATTTCCATATTGAAGATTTAGGTGATCTCTATTACCAGCATTGTAAGGCCCATTTTGGTAGCCTTGACTGCTTTGCTAACTTTGATTACCTTGGTACCCTTGATATCATTGGCCTCCTTGAAAACGCACGACATTCACCTCCACCATATAATTGTCTGGCAAACTCAAGCACGCATCTGTAGGATGGGTTATGAACAAATCTCAAAATACTTAACATGCGATATGTTTCTAGACTTTGTCATCAAGGCATTAACCATGGTAGTGAGTGTTGAGACTTGGTCCTTTAGTTTTCATTGTTGGAGGGAGCATTTGTGTTGTTCGGGTTTTGCCTTCTCAAATCAAATCTCAAACTAAAAGTTCTTGACTTTTCGGCCAACTCTTCATAGAGCTCCACAGCCACTCCCGAAGTGTTGTTCCCAATAGAACATCCACAAGATTCCCTCAGCAACCGTTGCTCCTCATCAAGAAGACCATTGTAGAAGTAGTACACCAAATCTCCTTTCGAATAGCCATGGTAATGACAACTTGAGAGAAGCTTCTTGAACCTCTCCCAATAATCGTAGAACAACTCTTCATGTCATTGAAGAATATTGCTAATTTCCTTATTTAGAGTGGAGGACTTTGAGGGCGGTAAGTACTTGGGGAGAGAATGCCTCTTCAACTCAATCCATGAGTTTCGGATGGAATGTAGTGGAGCCAATCCCTTGTTGCATCTCTCAGTGGAAATGGGAAGTCCTTCAACTTGTAGAGCTCTTCACCCACTTCTTCGAGAATTATACCATAGCAAACCATATGAAATTTGGATAGATGTTTGTTGGGTTCCTCCCCTTGCCTTCTAAAAAAGAAAGGAAGCAAGTGTATCTACCCAGATTTGAGTTCAAAAAGCCCATTCAGCCCAACGGCTGGATATGTGATGCACATAGGTTGTTGCTTAAGGTTGGGAGTCATAGTCTCCCTCTATGGAACTTGCCTCAACGGGACATTTCCTTCTTGAAGGTGAGGGTGTTAAGGTTCTCCTTTTGGATGCTCATCTTGATTCTCCACTGAAGTAGATGGTTTCTCAAAATGGTCACTATGAGGGGTGTTATTCACACTTTTTAAAGAAAGTCACCTAACCTTTTTCAAGTTCAACTCTAACTCAGGGTTCGCAATGTTGGGGTTCTTGTGAAAATGATCGAGTAGAACCTTAAATAGGAACTCGAACAATACATCTCTGAGCCAAACCAAAATCACTAAAAACCAAATAAAAACAAACTAGCACATATTCAAACAACTAGCAAAATATTCACATATAATATACCCAAACACTTAAAAAATAAATGCATCTTCCCCGGCAGCGGCGCCAAAATTTGGGAGGTCATCGTCGTACCTCTCAAAGTTACAATTTATAGCCCTAAAGTGCTTTCAAAATACACCAAAGTAGATAGTGGCAAATCGGGGCAGTCCACGAAGAAGAGGGATTTTCCTAAGGGGTCATGCATATAGGGTGAATATAAGCATGTAAATATATAAAAGAAATTGACGGTCTCCTTAGAGACGGACTCAAAAGGTTAAGGGGTCTATACAAAAGTTTATGGATATACCACTTTTCCAGAGACTTCCCAACTTTTACATATTTATTCTATCTGTCAAATATATGTGATTTCAAGAAGTTTTTTTGGTACTTATACAGTTCAATTTGCACTTTATAATCTGTATAATTTGATTTTGTTCCACACATGCTATATATAATTTATACATGATAGATGAAAATGAAAAGTTATGTGGTATAAACAAAATTATTTTATATTTTACTTTAGTTCAAAGTACAGTAATTTTTTTTTGAGAAAGTCACATTATTAGAATGTAGAACACACAATTGTTAGGGTTGTGTGTATTTATATTTATATGTGAGTACAATGGGTTACAAAGTATAATTGTATATGAAATAGAATTATTTCCATATCCTTCTATGTTCTTTATAAAACTCTATTACAACACCCCCTCAGCTAAGCAAGTTAAAGTTTAGGGAAAACATGAGATTTTGGAAAGCTAAAACTTGAACTGAGGACGAGATAGAATCTTTGTTAAGATGTCAGCAAGTTGAAGGTTAGGTAAAACATGAGATACCTTGACCTTGCCAGAAGACATCATCTCAGAAACAAAATTATAATCAATATCAATATGCCTAGCTCTCTTATGCGACACTGGATTATGAGAAAGAAAGAGAGCACCGTTGTTAGCAACACAAGTGGCACACAAATTAAAATGCATAAATCCCTAAGAAGATTCATCAACAAAGCTAGTTCTGCTGCGGTATTAGCCATAGCATGATATTCTGACTCCGAACTAGAACGAGACACCGTAGGTTTCTTCTTAGCACACCGAGAAACCAGATTACCACCAAGGAAGATGTCATAACCATATGTGGACTTATGAGTCTCCACATAGCGAGTCCAATTGGGATCAGAATAGATAAGTACTGGAAAAATGGGTAGATTTGCGTGAAAAGTCAAACACATAATGAAGAGTAACACGAACATAGTGCAAAATTCAAGTGATAGTCTGAAAGTGGTCATCAATGAGTGCCTGCCTAAATTGTCTCACCGTGTTAACAGCATAAGACAAGTCGGGACGTGTGATCGATAAGTACTAAATTGCACCAACCAACGATTGATAAAATGTGGGATTACCAAGTGGCTTACTGGAAGAGCTGAGGATCTTTGAAAAGTACACATAGGGCATGGTAACAGAAGTGACATCCTGCATGCTAGCTTGAGTCAAGCTGTCGCTGGCATATCTTACCTTGCCAAGGAATAAGCCATTTGAAGTAGGAAAAATCTCTGAACCCAAAATGTACTGTAAGGTGCTAAGATTGGTGATGTTAAACCAATGATTCACATGATCGATGAACTTACGTATGAGGCCACCGTTATTGCCTGTAAGAATAATATCAACAATATAAACCAATAGATACAGTAAGGAGCCACCCAACACAAACACAAAAAATTATGTATCAGAAGAGTTGTAAATAAAATTTAGGCTAATGAGAAAGAAGTTGAAATGTTGAAATCAAGCATAGGGTGCTTGTTTCAACACATAAATTTCCTTTCATAGACAACCGACATAGTCGGGGCACATGATATGTTTGTGACCAACATGCTGCTCCATGTAAACCAGTAAGTCAAGAACGCTATTCAAGAATGCATTTTTGATATCCAACAGATGTAACAACCACTGACAAAGAACACACAAAGATAAAAGTGTACGAACTATATGCGTCTTCACTATAGGACTAAAGGTATAATCCTAATAAAAACTTAGAAGTTGCGAGAAACCTTGCACAACAAGTCTCTCTTAATGACATTCAAGCAAGACATCATCCTCATACTTAAAACAATAATCCATTTTGATACAACCACATTAACATGTAGAGGAAGAGGAATCAGCTCCCAAGTTGACTGAGTGTGGAATGCATCCATTTCAGAATCCATTAAGGCAACCCGATTAGGATCCTTGACAGCCACATGATAACTGTGAGGCTAAGACTGAACAAACAAACCACTCAAAAGTCCAGATATACCATAATCCAAAAAATTTCTTATACCTCAGAGAGCTAGCTCGCGAGCAAGTAGTCATAGGATTCCGAGAAGCAGGCTCAGAGGATGAAGGAAAAGAAGACATAGGGGTCGCAGAGCCAGGTGGTGTTGATCATTAAGCTAAAGAGGTCGACTATACCAGAGAGTTGTGCGTGTAATTTTGCAACGAGGTCGGTGGCACGTGCGGTGAAGTTGATGAGCGTGAGCTAAGACCAGAGCACGTGCAAATCCAGAGGCGGCTCTAGAGGTGAGAATACGGCTGGGTAGTCGCATGAAGGTATTTTCGATGGTGGCACAACCTCTGGAGAAGGCGTGAAGATGACATCGACAAGTACTGTTGGAGAAGAAGCTGATATAGATGGATTAAAAACTTATGATAGTACTGCCAAAGGCTATAGAAAGGCTAAAATATCTACAAAAGTAGGGAAAACTATTACCTTCTAGCAATATTTTTGGGAAGAAAACTCATTAAAGCGAGCATGCGGCGTGATTTATTCCATCTTCGTAGTGGGATCAGGTCAAAGATGATCCTTGCATTGAGAACCATATCCCGAGAAAATATATGGAAAACTCTAAGGCACCAATTTATGAGAAGCATAAGGGTGTAAATACGAAAAGCTCAACAACCAAAATGATGAAAGTTGGAGTAATAAGAGTAGTTCCAAAAAATAACAAAGAGCAAAGACTGACCAGATAAAACAAGTGTAGGCAGCCGGTTGATCGTGTAGGCAACAGTAGTGAATACATCGCACAAAAATGAATGATGCAAACCATAATGGAAAAGTGTGAAGTGCCCCATTTCCATGATGTGTTGATGCTTCCGTTCAGCTCGACCATTTCACCCTGATGTGTAGGGACTTGAAAGTTTGTGATGAATGCCTTTTAAAGCAAAATGATATTGCATGACAAAGTTTACAAATGTCGTCCCCCTTCACTTTGAAAAACCTTGACAGAGGTTGAAACCAAGTTCTCAACCAGCGTCTCGAAATGAAGATATGCTTGTACAAAATCAGACTTGTGTCGTAGAGGGCATAACCAAGTGAAACGAAAGTGATCATCAACAAATATATCATAATAGGAGAAACCAGCAGAAGAGACACATGCACGGACCACCAAATATCACAATGAACCAAATCAAGTAAATATTTTTGCACGTCTATTATTGTCATAAAGGAAAGGTGTTTCCCCTTTGCCATTTCACAAGAGATTGGTAATAGATTGGTAATAGACAAACATCCTGACTTGCTTAAGGAAGAAATGGTGGTATGAGGAATATGACCCAAACAACTATTCCAAAGTTCAAAAGATTCTTTAGACGTAGCAGACAAAAAAATGGATAAAGTAGCAACACCATAAGAAAAAACATATAAGCTACCATCATGATGGCTGCCAATAACATCCCTGATAAACTTGTTCGTAATAGTGAAAGAGGAATCATCAAAGAAAATGACAACATTCATATCCTGAGTCAACATGCTAATAGACATCAAATTCATAGTGATTTGAGGAACAACAAAAACACTGGACAAAGATAAGGAATCAAACACTCGAGAATGACCAACATGTGTGATGCTATTGACATAACCATTACAAACAATAGCACAGTTGTTACCATAGTAAGAAGTAAAGCGATCATTAGCGGGCAGAGAAGAAGTTATGTGGTTTGTCATACCAAAATTGGCTATACACCGATGACACTGAACAGTTTAAAAAGAATGCGGTAGCGAGGTAAAAGAACAATTTTGAGAGGAAAAGTGAGGACACGTTGAGGCACCGTAGCCAAATTTTTCACACCACTAACACTGAAACTAGTGTCATTCACTGTGCAATTTGTAGCAAGAAGAAGCATCATGACCTAGAATGGTACACCATTGGAAGCGTTGATGAGTTATAATTCAAATGATTTATTTTTAAAAAAAGAAACTTGGTGCTAACTGGATGCTGACGAGGCACTGACTGGGTATGCTGACTGGGCCCTGAACTCGAGATAAAATTATCACTTGCGAGAAACCGTGAAACTCGGGATAAATTGGGAAACTTGCAAGAAATGGCCAGCTCCAAGATGAACCCACCAGCAGTAAGAAGGGAAAAACTCAACGCATGGCCTTCACATGTGAAAGAGTTGACTAACACTTGGATCTCACGCGCGCCTCTATTTGGAATTCGACGATGATTGGAGTAAGTAAAAAGTAACCAGGAAAAATGAGGATGCCTGAGTTAACCCGATTGAACTTGAAGCCTGAAGAGAGCCTCTGACATCGATGATTAATATAACCGAAGAGAACAATCAAAGAAGATCTATGCGCAGTGGTGTGGAGGAACAAGTGTGGTGATATTCGGCGACTGGGAGGAAGGATGACTGGAAACTGGGAGGAGAAATATGAGTAGATCTCGTTCCTGGTGAAAAGCGAGGATGTGGACATTGTTGCCAACCGAGAAGAATGAGGACTGGTCGCCGGGTAAATTTTGAAGATAATTCAGGATTTTTTATTTGTATTTTTGAAGAAAAAATAAAGAATTAAGAATGTATGATACCATTATAGAATATAAAATCCACAATTGTTGGGGCTATGTGTATTGATATTTATATGTGAGTACAGGTGGTTAAAACGTCAATTGTATATGAAATATGATATTACAAAACCAATCAAATTTTGTTACATTTCTTATCCTTCTTTTATTCCTTTTATAAATCTATTACACCTATTAGACCGTCTAATGGTTGGAGCAATTGTGATAAACTTTTTTTTATCATTTTAAATGGTAAATTATAGTTATTTATATTTCACTATATACTTCAAAAGGTTTTCAAAACTATGATAATTTCATTGTTATATATGAAAAATCATTAATTATATTAATTATAAAATAAATCTATCGAACGGTTAAATAGTTTAAAATAAAACTTTAAGAAACTTTTTTTGCGAGACATGAAAAATATTATATTTTAACCTATAACACAAAAGAGGGAAATATAAAAAGTATAGCAATAATATTTTCACAAAATAAAGTTAATGATATTAAATTTTGAGTTGTTTGCAAGTAGAGTTTTCTTATATCAACTTTTGATCAAACCAGTTAATAGTGTTTGGTATTTTGTATGACTAGAAACTTATTTTTTTATCAATTTTTTTAAAAAGGTAGCTATTTTTCAAAAAAGTAAATCATTTTTTACCGTTTAATAATATAAAAAAAATACATTTTGTACTTTGATAAGGTATGAGCATGTCGGTCCAATACATGTAATTTGGTCTAGCCAATGGAAGCTAGATCGGAGAAGCCTTCGCCAAGGAATCAGGGGCGATGTGACAGGAGGGATCAAGTCAGTCACCAACCCATATAACAAGGAAAATGGCACGCGACGTAGGTATGATCTCAAGCCCAAATTACACCTTACATGGCACTCAGGTCTGGCTGGATCGTCGAAGCAGGAAAGGCCTCGAGCTGGTCTGCCTGACCTCAGTCAGCCTATCTTGTAGGTTTATGAACATTATAAGGAATGATGTAGAAATCGAGGGATCCATACAAAATTTGGCACTAACATTGGTGTCGTCTGTGTGGTAAACTTTATTTAGCACACATGCAACTCAGAGACTATGAAAGGGTCATCAATTCCCCTTGGTTAAATCTATTCAACAGAGTCATAATTGAGGAGCACGCACATGAAAAGGGGACCGACCCTCACACCCATAGGGGAACAACATCAGCTTCAAGCAGCCGCGGAACTAGCCAATAACTCAAAAATCCTGGAATCAATCATGGCTTTACAGAAAGAGATGATGAGGAAGTTGAAAGTGATTGATGAAGTGGAGAAGGTCAGGGCAGAAGGCATAGTGGCATAGTGGCAAGCTGACAAAACTATTTTAGGAACAAGAGGGTGATAGTGAATTCTCACTATAGAAGGAGCTAGAAACTGAGACATGCCGAAACACAACAAAGAATGCAAGGAGTTTAGCCACCTCCGGAAGAAGGAACTACAACGAAGGAGAAGGAATGACATTAGAGAGTGAGTGACACGCTGGGTATGTGTCACTATTAAGGGGAAAGGAACCAAAAATCAGGGTGATGCTGGATGACATGGATGAGAGATTAAGAAGGAAGGAATAAAGGGGTTCGCCATTCACCAAGAGGATGTAGCTGTTCACAGCCGACCCCAAGATGAAAATACCCCCTCCCCCTCTCCCCTCCAACTTGGGGCAGTTTAACGATGAAGCAAACCTTGAGGGTCATTTACACAAATTCGGCACGAATATGGCTATCATTTAGATACCGCAAGCCATTTGGTGCAAGGTGTTTGCAACCACACTGACGGTAGCATCTAGGGTTTGGTTAAAAAAAACCTAGAGGATAAAATGATACATATATTCAGTCAGTTGGAGCAGAAGTTCATGACTTGCTTCATGCAGATAAAAAGGTTTCAAAAGACCAAGTAAGAGCTTTAGATGATAAAAAAAGCCAGCGAAGACACTGTAAGAATATTGTGAAAGGTTTAATGACGAAGCAAACCAAATGGAGAAAAGGGAATCAGTTCCTAATATATACATTCATAAATAACCTGAGACATGAGTTGTTGATAAGGGAATGTATGTTGAACCCCTCAAAGATGATTGGTGATCTAATGAAGAGAGTAGGAAACTTCAGTAGAGAAAACCAAGCCGATAAGAGGAGGAAAGAAGTGCAGGTGAGCCTGGGACAACATATGGATGATTTAGGTGAAGACAGGTTTAAGAGAAGAGAAGAACATGATAGATCAAACAGGTAAGATAGGTTTGACAAAAGTTTCACTCCCCTCTTAAAAAACCCAGCGGAGATTTTGGCCTTGGTAGCAGACATGACATCTTAGATTCCCTCGTGAAAATGAAATATGATCCTGGGAGGCCGTCTCCGTGCCTCTCAAAGATAGTATTTATATGCCCTAATTGCGGCTATACTACTAGAAAGTAGATAGTGGCAAGTCGGGG
>JAULKK010302962.1:0-12430 GCA_032355705.1 Rubia peregrina
GAACAAGAATATCATCATATATAATATTGTTCAATTCGTCGTAACAAGTAGTTTCTAAATATCAATTTTTTTATTGACATTATTATACGTAGATAAAACATATTAACGGTCAAATGTATTTCTTGAACAGCGTGATAATGATTACAATGCAAATTCAGGTGGGATAGAGAAGTACTAGTATTCCTTATTCCATTTGTAATCTATTTATTCTGAGCAGTAATACAAAAATCATTACGGAAAATCATTCTTTCATGGTATCAGAACAAATCTGATCTTGAGCCTAAATTCCCTCCCTATTTTTCTTCTTTTTTCTTTCTAACCATTGATCCGTCCAAACTCCAGCGATCTCCTTCCTCGACATCTCTGTCTCTGTTTGCCAGCCACCAATTCCAATCCAGTTTCCAGCAACCCGAGGTCTTCTTCTCTGGAGGTATTCGATCGATGCATCTTCAGCTTCATCTCTCGGTTGCATTGACTCTGACTTTGTTCTTTCTCCTGCAGCGGCAGCCTTAGCAAGTCTCCTCTTCGATTGGTTTTCTGGTCATCGTCCTCCATCTGCACCGTTCTCCATAAGCGGCACTCAGGAGTATATCAAACCATCCACCGTTATCGATCTGCAAAAATTCACTGCCAGAGTGGCGCAAGCCAACGCATTATGCTGCGCAGCATGTGCCTTTCCTCCCACGTGTGACAACACGTGCTCCAGTCACTGCTACCAGCGCATTGCACCTTAAATTAGTCTTGATGCACAACTTTTCTCACCCACATATGGCACAATCTCATTGTATCTCATAATTTAAGCCCATGACTCCAAGTGGATCGTAGACTCTGGCGCCACAAAACATATGGCATCCTCCCCTACTACTGTTGATCATTTGGCACCTTACGGTGGTTCTGGCTGCGTCTATGTTGACAATGGTTCTTAACTTCCAATTACTCATTTTGGCGATTCTCGGATTTCTGAATCTCTGTCTCTTTATCATATGCTTTTTGTGCATGATCTTACTAAAAATTTGCTTTAAATTTGCAAATTAACTCGGAATTTAAATGTTGTTGTCTGCTGTGATAATCACTAATTTACTATTCGACATAAAATCACTAGTGAAACTTTAGATCATGGTCATAGTGAAAATGGACTTTATATTTTAAACTATGGTGCATCACTTTGTTGTCTACTGTGGAATCAAATAAGTTGTGTGCGTATTTTGAAATCTAGCATGCTATATTTGGTCATGTTTCACATTCCGTTATTTCTGGTTTGTGAACTTTTGGATCTTTAACTGTCTTATCGGTTTTGGCAAATCCCACCCTTTGTGATGCATGGGAAAAGGTTAAAGGGAAGCATTTAACTTTTTATACAAATGATACACGTGGTGCTATGGTACTTGATCTAGTTTATTGTGACTTATGGGGGCCCTCACCCATTTTATCTACTGATGGTATCTCCTACTATGCTATTTTCTTCGATGATCATTCCCAGCTCTCGTGGTTTTACCTACTGCACTATAATTTTTGGGATGTTTATTGCTAGTTTGAGAATTTTTTGGAGAACCGGTTCTTTTCCACCATTAAGGTGTTTTAGAATGATGGGAGGTCTGAGTTCATAAATAGTCACTTATTCTCTCAATTTCAGACACAGGGCATTCACCATCAGATTTCTTGCCCGTATACTTCTAAGTAGAACGGTTGGGCTAAAGTGGAAGCACCACCACATTGTTGAGATGGGCTTGTCTACGTTATACCACTCTCATGTTCCTTTGTCTAAATGGCCTCACACCTTTGCTGCAGCCTCTTAAATCATGAATCGGTTGCATACTCATTTTCTTGGCGGATGATCACCATATGAAGTTATTAATAGTCGGGTTCCCATATACACAAACTTCCATGTATTTGGTTGTCATTTGTACCCTTATCTTAGTCCATATGCGGCTCAAAAATTTGATCCTCGCAGTTTTCCCTGAGTCTTTCTTGGGTACTGCTCTCAGTACAAGGGATATCGATGTTTGGATGCTACGTCTGTAAAGATATATGTCACCAGCTATGCCAGGTTTGATGACACTTCCTTCCCTTATGCTGATGGTTCCACTTCAGTATCTTCGTTCTCTCTGAATGTCTCTACATTTTTTGATCTCACTGATGCATCAGCTGATATTCCTACTTCTTTCACAGTGGCATCTTCTGCTGCTCAGCTTGTCGCTTTGGTTGCCAGCCCTCGTAGCTCATCAATGTTATCATCCTCACAACCTACGACACTATGTTCTGTCTGCTCTGCTAATTCAGACTCTCCAGTGACTCCATCGACGCATCTCGCTCCGCCTATCTTGCCATCGACCAGCTCACCTAGTTTGCCGACCAACCCACCCGGTTCAATGACTAGCTCACCGACCCCTTCGTCATCCACTTCACCAACCACGACTGCTCCTCTGATCTCTCCACCCCAGTCTCGCACTCAACGGATGGCTACTCGATTAGCTACTGAGGCTATTCAATGCAAAGATTATTCTGATATCGTTGCTCACAGTCTCCTGCCGCCTTAGTTGCTCGGTTAGAGCCTACTGATTATTACTTTTCTCTAGGACTCATCTTGGGATTCTGTTATGGATGAGGAGATATCATCTTTTCGTGGATAGCGCACATGGGATTTAGTGCCCCACCCATCGAACGTCTACATTGTTGGCTCCAAATGCGTTCATTGGCTGAAGTATCATCAAGATGACACTATTGAGTGTTATAAATCTAGGCTTTTGATTCTCTTTTAGTTCAGTGGTTAAAGCATCCACAATTCGTACTGTTTTGGCTCTTGCTACGATGTGCTCCTAGCCTCTTCATCAACTGGATGTCAAGAATGCCTTTCTTAATGACGTTCTCAATACTACAATTTATATGGCACAGTCCATTGGGTACAAGGACCCTCTTCCCCCAGATTATCTTTGTCATTTGCGAAAGGCCATTTATGGTCTTAAGCAAACTCTGCAAGCCTGGTTTCAGCGTTTCAGTACTTATTTGGTTTAGCTCGTATTTGTCTGCAGCTCAGCTGGCACTTCTCTTTTTGTTCTATCTCAGGGTTCGTCATTGCTATACATGTTGGGCTATGTTGATGACATCCTCCTAATTGTTAACGACCCAACTCTTCTATCACGGTTTATTGCTCGAACGCATCGGGAATTTGCCATCAAGGATTTGGACACTCTTCACCACTTTCTTGGTTTGGAGGTTACACCCCCTGTCTCACGTTTACTTCTCGCCCAACCTAAGTATGCTAGGAATGTTCTCCCTCATGTCGGGATGTCTGAGAATGCCCTAGTATCTACCCTTTTTGTGCCAGGCTCACAGTTTCACTGCTCTACCAGCCCTCCATTTCAGAATCCAACTCTTTACCATTCTCTTGTTAGGGTTCTTCAGTACCAGATGATTACTCGTCCTGATTGGCCTTTGTGGTCAACATAATCAGTTAGTATCTTCAGAACCCTCGTGATGATAATTGCACTGTGGTTACTCAAATTCTTAGATATGTTCGAGGTACTTTGTATTTTGGTCTTGCTTTTAGGTCTACCAGCTCTCTTGAGGTGCTGGGTTATTCTAATGCTCATTGGGGCCGCTGTTTTGAGATACGTAGATCTACATATGGTTATACTATTTTTCTTGGTTAAACCTCGTTTCCTGGAGTGCCAAGAAACAACCCACTATTTCTCGTTCGAGCACATAGTCTGAGTATCGGCTCTCACTTACACCGCCTCTTGGCTTACTCATCTTCTTTGTGATCTGTGTGTCCCTCTTTCTGGTTCTCCATTGCTGTTATGCAACAACAGTAGCGTTATCTTCTTGGCTCAGAATCCAATTGCTCACAAGCGGGCAAAACACATCGATATCGACTATCACTTTGTTGGAGAGTTGGTTGCTTCTAGCAAGCTGCGTGTTGCACATGTTCCTATTGCTCTTCAGATTGCAGACATCTTCACCAAAGGGCTGTCATATCCGCTATTCGAGTTTTTTTAAATCCAAGCTTTTCATCACTGAGCATCCGACGCTTTGCTTGGGGGGTGTTAGAATCAGTCAAATATATGATTAGAATTTGATGACTATACTATAGTTATTTTAGTACATGTATTCCTTATCTCATTTGTACACTATTTATTTTAAGCAGTAATACAAAATTCATTATGGGAAATCATTTTTTCACTTTGAGGAAATAATTAATACATACACACTAACTATCGGTACAATGACATACTGATTAGACACATTGTAAAAAATCAATATGGGATTTACATGCAGGCTAGCCTAAACTGTTGATAACTAGGAATTTCGTTAAAAGAAACCCAGTCTAAAAATAGTCAAATGGTCATGTCCAGGAACATTTAAATTGAATTTTGATGGTTCTTTACTTAGAAATGGTGATGCAGGTGCAGGTATAATCATAAGAGACAATAAAGGAAAAAATGGTAAAAGCAACAATACACTATTTTAAGTGTGATTCAATAATCAAAGTAGAGGCTACAACACTACAATTTGGACTTGAAATAGCTTATCAACAACAGATAAATTCGCTGGAGATAGAGAGTGACTCACAACTGCTTATCAAGATAATTGAAGGTGAGATCCCAGCTCCATGGTTATGCATAAATGAAGTCCGAGTGATTCACAGAAGATTGAAGACAATAACATATAAGCTGGCCTATATTTACAGAGAATCAAACATTGTTGCAGACTCCCTAGCTAATCTAGCAAGCACATGTAAAGTAAGTGAATCTTTTGTTTTTGCAGGTTTTCCAAAACAAATCCCAAGCAAAATCAGACTAGACGAAGCGGCAGTACCTTATAAATGTTAAAAATCTCCCCCGCAAATTAGGATTTTTCGATCAGATTTTGTATTCCAAGCTTGTAATAGATAGCATTTGGACTTTTTATTCCATGTTTTGATAGGATTTAGTGAATCGCCAGGTCTAAAAAAATAAGATTTCATGTATTAGTAGAGCGATTCACTGAATCCAAAATTCATTTTGTGTTATTATTTTTAAATTTGAATAAATAGGCTGGAGCCAGCCGAACCCCAACTTAATAGTTGGTATTCTCTAAAAATAAACATATACACTAACTAAATCTAATAAAAAATCACTCTTCCAAATAAAATTAATGGTAGAACATGTGCAGTACTAGACCATTTAAAATACAAACAATTCGGATATCATCCAAGTCTACATGATTATGAGTACGTCTTACTGGCCGAACCTAAGTGGGAGGCATATGAATCATTTGCTTTCAGGCCCCCAATTTGGAAATTAATTAGGGGCCTTATTTAAAATATATTTTATATATTGAAAATTTTTGTTTTAACTAGCCACCTCGTAAAAAATCATTTTCATGTAAGGTCTCACTTTACAAATATTAGGTATCCTAAATATTATATATGGGGCCTATATTTTTAATTTTCTCCCGGCCCTTATATTAGGGCTGACTTTGACATCATATTTAATGCATAGCAGATTGTTTCTGGTATATACCTATCCCAAGAGCTAGAGGCCGTTGGCCTTCAGGCCCAGCCCAATCTTCAACCGCGAATGAACCAACATAGAGTATACAATGTTCAGCCCAACATTCAACTCAACCACGAACATATAAAGGTGGAACTGTGTCTAAGTGGATTCAAATGTAGACTGAGAAAGGCAAAATTATGATATGCACTTAGCCATAAATAAATAAAATATATATATAGTAACCATGATACAATCCACGATCGTAAAACCTAGTAATATGAAGTCATGACTATGATTGGCTATAAATACAAGGAGAGCAACACTGGCTCAAGTAAGTGAAACTAAATTGAGAAATTTTATTTTTCTAAAGGAAGAGCACTGACTTGATTGTCGGAATATTTTCTCCGGAATCACTTCCGGGATCTGTTTTGCAGGAAGAGACGATACACGGTGAACAACAACTACTTTTCTTGATCAAGAATACCACATCATTTGGCGCGGTCTGTGGAGACGAAATTTTTTTAGTCCTTCATTACCTTTAAGGTAAAAAATGGCGTTCACCAGGAGTGAAAAAAGACATAATCGCCATACACAAGAACAAACAGCTGGACACAATAAGAGCATGCATCCTAAGCAAGATCAAGCATATGTCCCCAGTAAAGAATAGGAACATAATAAGGAGATATGGAGAATGATGAAGAGGAAGCATAATTTCCTAACATAAATCAAGAAAATGAGAGGAGTGCATTCGCAACATTCTTAGAAGCAAAAAAGAGAACATCTGTACAATCAGTTCTTAGCCACTCTCAAGCCAAAAATCCCCGAAAACTAGTAAAAACACAAGTTATAAGTATGAGAGCATTAAGTACGAGGAGGAGTTAAAGAATATAGTGCCAGACAATGATTCAGATAAATCACAGTTGGCACCCCATCTTCGCGATTTTAAGATGCCAAAAGATGTCAAGCTGCCTTTCCATGTTAAAATCTATGATTGGAAAATAGACCCAAAGGAATTCCTGCATTCCTATCGCAACATCATGAGATTTTGTGATGCGGAAATTGAGTTAGTGTGCAAGAATTTCTCTATCTTCCTATCGGGAATAACGATTACATGGTACAAAGACTTACCAAACGGAAGTTTAAAGTCATGGGCACAGTTGTCAAATTTTTTTGGGTGCTGATTTCATAAGGAAAATTTTACCAAAACAATAGCATATCTAAACAACATAGATCAGCGAAGTGACGAAAGTCTCGCAGAATACCATAATAGGTTCGTCACTGAAAGTTTGCAGGTTCACGATCTGTCGTTCCAATCCTCTTTGGGTGCATTTACAGGGGGCATGCAGTTAGGAGATTTTTTCAAGGAGCTCATGAAGAATATGGCCAAAAACCCAAGGGAATTGCAAAAAATGATTGAACAATATGTGCGAACTGAAGAAGCAAATAACCGCAAGATAGAGTGGGGGAGAGGCAAAAAGAGAATAATGGAGGATCTAGAAAGACTCTTTGTAAAAAAGGGGAAATGGAATATCCCTTTCAAAGGACGAGAATCAGGAGCGCAAGTCACACCATTTCAAGAAACTCCTTTAATGAAGTCGCAAAAAAATCTGTCAAGCGATCGAAGATGAAGAGAAAGTAACAAAATTGCTTCAGGTTGGTATTTTAAAGGAAGTAATCTATCTGAAATGGTTAGCAAACCCGGTGACGGTAAAGAAGGTAGATGCAGGATGGAGAAATTTATAGCCTACACTGATCTAAATAAGGCATGCCTGAAATACTGTTATCATTTGCCTAAGATTGACCCGCTAGTAGAGGCGATATCAGGTTACGAATTCCTAGTTTTCTTGGATGCATATATTGGATATCACCAAATACTGATGAACCCAGAAGACGCAGAAAAAATAGCCTTCATAACAAGCTTCAGAATATTTTGCTTTGTGAAGATGTCGTTTGGCCTAAAAAATGTAGGAGCAACATATCAAAGAGAATTTGACAACGTATTTCACAATCAGATAGGATGAAATATGGAAGTATATGTTGACGACATGGTTGTCAAAAGAAAAAGGATATGAAACTTCGCATAAGACTTGAAAGAAACTTTAGAAATGCTGAGTACGATTGGAATGAATCTTAATCTCAAGAAATGCATAATTGGAGTAGGCAAAGGAAAATTCTTAGGATACAAGGTGTCCTTCAAGGGGATTGAGGCTAACCTAGAGAAAATACAAGTGATAGTTGACCTTCCTCAACCACGAACAGTCGAGAAAGTGCTGATATTAATGAGATCGTTGGCATCGCTTATTATATTTGTTTCAAAGGTAGCTGAGAAAAATTTCCCACTTTTTGAGGTCCTTAAGAAGGTTAATTTTTTTAGCTGGAGCGATGAAAGCGAGAAAGCGTACCAGTATACTACATCAACAGAATACTGCAAAGTGCAAAAATGGTGTACTTACCGACTAAAAGGTTAACTCTAGCTTTGGTATATTCAGCAAGGATATTGTGAACTTATTTATAGACTCATGGAATCTTCATCTATACTAATTACCCAATCAAGAAACATTACACGACGAAGCAAAGAGTAAGATTGTGTCTCAAATGGTTTAAGAAATTGAAGGACACACGCATTGTCCATTTATTAATTGTGACCAAACCCCCCCCCCCTCTAAAAAAAGAGCACATAGGTAGAACCGTTTCTACTATAGAAGCATTGTATAAGACATAGTGGGATGAAATTTACTTTTTTATGAAAGGCGCTGAGAAGAAGGAGTTTTCTCAACTTGAAGACTTGTATAAAAATAGGATAGTCTCTCTTCTGTGTAATATCCAATTTCTTGGATGATTTCTGCACATAGAAATCCAATTCATTTGATGGACCGCTTCTTCACCACCCTAGCCATGTGCTTAATAATATTTCAGTTATTATAGTAAAACAAAAGATATATATGAATTGAAACATTACACAACGAAGCAAAGAGTAAGATTGTGTCTCGAATGGTTTAAGAAATTGAAGGACACATACATTTGCCTTATTAACATGAGTGATTGAGTTACTTTATCACATGTTCACAAGTCTTCTAAATCAATCCAACAAACAACAATGGTTATTTGAACCCCGAAAACCAATTCGTGGGCATAGAAAGAGTAGGTACAAAGCTTTTCAAGCCTAGTGATCAGGAACAACATTCTTACCATTTTTTTATATTTTAGTGGTATTGAGGAGGTTAGGTGCTTTGCTAGGTGTCACAGAGTGGGATTTGGGGAATTAGTTAATTTGGGTGGTGTTAACTTTTTGGGTTAGATGGCATCTCTACCCTTAGGCACGATTAGATGCAAGGGCCATATGAGGAACACATCATTTACACTTCCAAGTTTCTTCTATTTCCCATCCACGACGGGTGGATACACATCACACACTATTGAAAAGTCCAAAGAAACCCTACATAAGTTCTTTGAATGGGTTTGAATTGTGGGACTCACTGATTCTTCATAAGAATCGTTGGAAAAATGCAAAGGTCCTCTACCATGGGGTTAAAAGACAAATAGTTTCCATGATATCAGAGGCTACAAAGCATGAAGAGGCCATGAGTACAGAATAAAACAAGACTTTTATATGTCACTCATCTCTGACCTGAATGGGTGCACTGACAATGTTTAATCTCTTAAGGATTGTAGGTGACGGACGGGCATGTTTTCCATTCACCTCAACATCGACTTGGGAGTGTCTGAACCCTCACTCAATCATAAATTGTTTTAGGGAGGCTTAGTCTCGTGCGCCATGCTAATATAGCAATCTGTATGTCTTGTTTCTCCTCTTTCTTCCTTGTTATTTTGTTTGTCTTTTGGTGTTGGAATACAACATACCCTAGAATACATATCATTGAGACATGTAAAAAACATACCCTAGAATACATATCATTGAGACATGTAAGCACCATATCCCCTCACTCTATCCATGTTGTCATCAACACCGGTTGCCTAGCACAAAACATCATATTTTGGTGATGGAATGAACTCACCTTATTTTTGTTTCCGCTGAACTTCTTCCTATATACAACAAAAACTTATTGGTTTTCGGATACGAAAAGATAATATATGTGTATTGCGTAATCAATCACTCTTACTTACAATTTTCATAGTAAGATCTCGTGTTTCTTCATTTCCATATCCCCCATTTCTTTTGTCACGTCCCTTCATGAATAACTCGTGTCTCTCTATTTGGTATGGTCTGATGAGTTGAGCTTGGTGTCTTACCTCCTCATCTATTGAACCTTGTTCAATTCACGCTTGAACATCTTTGTCCAGCAGCCCAATGATGATTCTTTCTTCCGCTAATGGGTATCTAGCCTGACTCATCAGATGAGGAGTTTTTTCCCCAAGAGTGCTATTCTTCTCCTCTCGACACTTGTTCCCTAGTTATTTTAAGAAAATGTTAGGGTAATAAACATATACAACAAATTGAAAAGTTCATCTAAACTCACATCCGCTTCAAGTTTCATACGCTTCGCCTTGAAAATTTTACAACTCTCCGATAAAATATCAGTGTACGCCAACCAAGGCACTTGTCTTTATTGTCCTCAAAGATGTAATCTTTTACCAACATAATCAAATGGTCTCGACGACTTTTTCCATCATTTGAAATGCTTTCTTATTCACATGTTCCAAGTTTGGTGAATTGATTTTGAATGGTGTCTATCCACCTATTGCCAATTTTATGTTGCATACACGGGATATTGTCGTCGTACCTCTGGAAAAAAATGTATTTTAAACACCTAATATTCAATCAAGTATAGGGGAGTAAGTAGGGATCATATCCACAGAGAGAAGAGACTAATTTAAGTATCTCATATAGATAAAAAATCATATACTCCCCCATCCCAGCTCAAATTGCATATCAATCATTATTATGATGTTCAAGAAACATGTTTTGCTGTTAATATGTTTAACTACAAATAATAACAGCAAATAAATAAAGTGATATTTAGAAACGACTAACTAGGGCGAATATACGATAATATTGTTACTTATTTACCTATTCAAATGTGCGGTACAACAACCTTATGTAATGCTTTAAATAGAGGGAATTTAAAAATAAAAAAAAACTTTTCAAACTGGTTCAAATTAAGGTACCAAATATGAACCCATAGTCACAATAGTACATACAAATATCAAATGTACATTTAAAGCTACCCCTTATTATATTTCATGTTGTACAAAATGAAACTAAGTACATGGGAATACGGGTATTACACCCTGTTGTACACCGTTAGATGCATTCTTAATTTGACGGATAATAACATGGGACAATTGCGAGTGAGAACATATTTGTTTAGTATTCCTAATATAGTAATTCTTGCTATATTTATTATTCATAATCTTAAAAAACTATTGACAAAGATATACCCTTAATTTTCATTTCTTTGAAGACCATATGAAACTATACACAATAGAGGAATTGAAGTCGGCTAGAGGCATGCTAGCGAGCCATATTATTCAAATCTATACGACAATAATAACCTTACCTACCTTCAAACCAATTAAGTGACAATGTATGCATCCAAAACCCCCCACTAGGACTAATCAAATTTTGCTATAGTTTAGGCATTTTGTATGTATCTAGAGAAACCACATTACCTTCAAAGGACCAACACGAGAAATCCAACTAGTTAGTCCTACAATTTATAAATTCCAATGTGAAACAACTTATCTATATTGGTCATTGAATGTGGTAAGTCAGGTGCCTTTATGAATATATTCATTTCTACAATAACCAAAATTTTCGAATTCATTTTCCAGTTTGGATTCATTTTTGTATGTTACCCAAACGGAACTCCAACAGTGATTTTGATATCAGAATGTAATTCAAGAATATATGTGTATATATATATATATTAATTCAACATCAATATTCCAAATTCAATCCTGATCTCGGTACCACATCCATCAGGAAAATGAAGCAACCACCACGAAGTTTAGAATCACAAAATGTATCATACGCAATAGACACTACAACTTGACAAGCCTTCCAAATTTTGAAATTCGATCAAGTGATCCACGTTCCGAGAGCCATTTTACTACCAATGTTAGAGGCAGCATCGAAGAGCATGAGAATCTAACCAGTACTGGATCATACTTCCGAACTTGAAAGTATATTTGGAGCATGATAATTGAATATTGTTACGAAGTCGGAACAATATACGACAGTTTTAAAAATTCTTTCACTGCACTTGAAGGCGACGTGAACCGATGATATCCACTGTGGTTGTGTAACCCCCAAAGCAATGGGCTTTGCGATCTGCAGTAGTGACAGAGACGTTGATTTAAATCACCGTCGAAAGCTCTATTTCACATCCATTAATGTCCCCCTCTTACACTAGTGTTGATTCAATATCAATTTCAGAGAGTTAATTTCTTGAAAAAAAAGCTTGATGGGGGAAAAGGACGATAAAAACAAGGAGAAGAGAAATTGGTGGAGCAACATTGAAGAGAGAAATCACATAAAAGTGTAGGTAATTAAAGTTAGGAAAAAAAAGGTAAAATTAGTACTGACTTATATAGAATATATTATAATTATTTAGCATTCATAGATTAGATTTAGTTACGAATCTAAGTAAATAAAAAAAATCGCATAAATCTATGGTTCTGATTCATAACCATTGAATGTAACTATTGAATATAATATTTTATAATCCAAATGGAAAAATATGAATATGGATACGTGGACGTTCATCAATAATAAAAAACCATTTTCATTCGCATTGAAATATAAACAAGAAATAGGGGTGTAAAATGGACGGACGGATCAAATACGGGTTGGATAAAATGAGTAATTAAAAAATATGGGTATGACCCATTTTGACCAATTTATTATTGGTCAAATATGGGTCGGGTCAAAACGAGTTGAGTTGAAACCCGCTCAACCCGCGGGTTTCAACCCATATATAAACTCATATAGATTT
>JAULKK010302991.1:0-12427 GCA_032355705.1 Rubia peregrina
GAACATTCTTTTTTAAACCAGAGTAATCCTTGTTCCTACCCCTTGTTTGTTTTGCTTTTTTCTGAGTTTCAGTACCTCTTGTTGAATGAAAACCTCTTGTTGTGTAGATGATGTTAATATTGCTAGATGAATGTGTTAATGTCAATCTTTGTCATGTTTATCCTAAGGTAGCACTAAAAGGGAGAATCTTGAATGTTGATCTTTCTAGGTTAACTCTAATAAATGTTTTGTTCGATTAAGTAGCTCGACATTTGGTAGAATACTTGTAGTTGTTATTAAATCTATTGGTTCTTTGTGCATGATGCCATTGATTAAATAAATTTAGGCGTTGTTTGTCTAAATTCATAGTTGGCGAGGTTTACAAATAGTTATTGAACACTTTTGTAAATTACTCTCAAGAAGAACAAAATGTCTATCTTCAAAATAAAAGTTGTAGCATTCACAATAGGTAATCAAGAAGAGTAAATGAGTGATTGTTTCTATGCTCTATGATATGCTTGGAAGTGGAAATCAATTGCGCCCAAGGCTTTCTCATGTGTGTTTAGATCCTCTTTTCTTAGTTTGCTGCATGATTAGCATAATCACCTTTATATTCTAGTTGTCTTATTTTTCAATTCATAACTTTGGAAATCCAAACCAAAACCCGCCTCTTTAATTGCTTATATAAATGAATTAAAAAAATTCTTATATATATGTACAAGCTATTGTCCACCCCAATATGCACGAACCCTTAGAAAAATCCATCTTCTTAGTGGATGTCCCCAATTTGCCACTATCTACTTAGTTGTATTTAGGAAGCATTTCGGGCTCACCAGTTTTATTGAGAGGTACGGAGGTGAACTCCCAATTATTTCCTACGCTGCTAGAGAAGAGGAGTATATTTTTAAATGTTTGGGTGTATTTGTAAGAATATGTGCTAGTTGATTTGTATTTAGTTTTTAGTTAATTTTTGGTTGGATTAAAGACTTATTGTTCGAGTTCTTGTTGTATGGTTCGTACACGATCCTCTTCACAAGAACCCCTACACTATGACCCCGAGTTAGAATTGAACCTTAAGAGGGCTGGAAGGCTTTCCTTAGAGAGTGTGAATAACACCCCTTCTATTGACCATTTTGAGGAACCTACTACTTCTATGGAGCATCAAGATGAGAATCTCAAAGAAGGGTATCAACCCCCTCACCTTCTAGGATGAAATGTTATTTTGAGGCAAGTTCCTTTGAGGGAGACTATGTGATGGAAGGCCAAGACGACTACCACCATAAAGGAACACGTTCCACAACTTGATCAAATATCCAAGGGTTACGTTCGGGATCCTCCAAGTGACATGGTTGGACCGATGAATAGGTAAAGAATGTAGCTCAGAGATGTGGCATTGAATGCTTTGATAGATCAACCTCATGATGAAGAACTCAAGACTAAATCAGCTAGGGTTTGGATTAATTATTCAAGCTTGTTAATTAACTGAAGACATCGTGAAGAACACTATACTCTTTTTTCCCTCCGGTTTTTTAACGAGGTAGTGTGGTCTTTGTAAAATATTGTAACATTACTTTATTTTGGTCCATAGCTTGGCCACGTGGGCTTTTGAAGAGTTATTTTCGAAATTAAATCCAGTATTTTCAACCTAGTCCATAAGGGTTTAAAAATATTGAGTTTTATTCTGATTAGATATAGATTTGGAAAGATTAGATAAGGTAATATTCGTCAAGGTTACTTGGAGAAGAATTTAGAGTTTATTACCATTTATTTTAGGAGTTCTAGTTAGATATGGTTTTATCTTCTTAAAGCTTCCATAAGTTTATTCAGTTTCCATTTGTGATTTGGGTTCTTTGGCAGAAATATACCCTATAAATAGAGGGGGTTGTCTGAGTTGTTCTACACCTTTTTATCAATCAAGTATTCAGAATTTTTGAGTTATACTCATTGCTTGCGAGCGTGTTCATTGTTGCCTAATTCTATGGATTAATCAAGTATCAACATATTCGCTTTGTGAACTAATACTGCGGGCTAGTTAGGGTCACAATTCTCGAGCTATTCAAGACCCCGAGGGCTAGTTTTTTTTTTTGCAACGTATGGATTTTCGAGGGTTCCACGCCATTGTTGGACCGTAATATACCGAATACCTCCCATTGGGTCAAGAAACTACACACGCCCCTAGCACGACCTGGGTGGTTGGATTTTCCGTGGCTTCATAAAGGATGTCGTGTTTATCCCTTAGAATGAATTGCCCTTGCAGTTGATCATTCTTTAATTTTCACCAAGTAGAAACATAAATAAAGAACCTTTTGTTATTTCTATATACCCTTAATAGAGTGCAAATTAATAATATATTCACTTAAAAGTTTACTACCACTCTTTCAACAATTTGTTTCTCTTCATCCTTGACTTATACACCATCTTTGTTCTGTTAGCCTTTGAGGGATAGGTCGCACCTCTCAATATCATCCACACTGATTGGTTGCATTGAAGCCCTTGCCACATCTTCCACCATCCCACCCTTTATTGTTATTCGCATCGATCATGATGGCTTCACATTGATTTCACCGTGTAAGAAGAAGAATCATGATAGAGCTGTTGCGCGGAGGTTTCCGTGAACGGATGATACGAAAATAATGGCAAAATTTTGGCATCCGGTGGCAGTTTCTGATTAGCAAGGGGAATTCCAATCGGTTTCAAAAAAAATGAAAATGAAAATTCTGAAAGTACATTTAAATTTTTAGAATTTTCATTTTGGGTATAGGGACTGAGCGCATTTCTTTAAACTGAGTCCAAAGATATGGAAGAAGTTTATGTAGTTGCTTACACATTTCTTTACATTGCTTAAAAAATTCTCTTATGTTATTACACATTTCTTTGGAAGAATCCGACGGAGATTCCGATGGAGATGAAAGACGCAGAGGTAGAGGATTGTGGAAGCTCGAGCGGGAGTAAAGACCGCCGATTTTCTCTGTTGAGGATTTATTTAAGTTTTTAATCATATATAGAGCCATTGAAGCGAGGGGGTATAATTGGAATGAAATTATTTTTTTAGTCCCGAGTATTTATTTCTTTTTACGAATGGTCAATGCTGAGTTGCATAGGTCAATGCCTGAAATGTGAAAAATGGTAAAAATACAGAATTTGACAAAAATATAAGGTTAACTCCGCACTTTTAGATTGCGCAGGCTCATATATGTACTTTCTCAATTTGATAGGGTCAGTTTTGCACTTTTCCCTTAATAATATTTGATAATTGCATAAGAGGTCCCTAGATTTATTTTCATTTAAAAAATCAATTCCAAATTAAACTACAATAATTGCACATTAAACCCTGGGATAAATTTTACATTGTATAAAATAAAACTTTGTGATAGAAAAAGCTTTAAATAATGTCTATAAATTGATTAATATATATTCTAATCATAATAACTAATTATACGTTTTCAAATTTTCATTGAAAAATTAAATGATTTACAATTTTCAATTGTAACTTCTCATATTATCTAATAAATTAAAATTTTAAACAAATCCTTCAAATTTATTAACAAACATTCTATACATAATTAGTACTTATACGTTTTAAAATTTCCAAAGAAAATTTTAAAAAATTATACGTGTTAATTGTATGTTCTAACATTATATTTAAATGTAAATTTTTTTAAAAAAAATATATTAATAAATGATTAACATATATTCTAGACATATGTATTAATTTATACACTTGCTAGATGTAATAACTATAATTATCTTACATAAAAAATAAAAGTTTAAACTAAGAGTTTAAAACACTTAACAAACATGCTGAACATATAAAATAGGTTATCCTACATATGAACTAATAAACACATAAAAATATAGCTATAATTTTGATATTATCATGTAAGGAAAAAAGTTTAAACTAAATCTGTAAAACGATTAAAAAACATTTTAAACATATAAACTAATAAATACAGATTTGTTTAAAATATTTTATGTATATATTTATATTTCTATTGATAAAGTTTATTTTTTAAATAATATTATAAATTACAAATACGAATGAAGATGCATTCTACTTAAAGTTGGCTTCGTGTCGTTTCATGTCGTGTTATTAAAATAAAGAGTAAAGTGCTTATATGACCCCCAGTTCTTTGGAAAGTGCAAATATAACCCTCGGTTTTTCAAAAGTGCTAATATACCCATGGCTGGCCAAAATATGTAAACTTATACCCGAGTAACCTTTTTTTGTCCTATGCACTCAAGACACTAAAATAATGGCAAAAGTGGAGGGACGGCAGAGCAAGTTGGAGAAGGGTCAGTATACGCAACAATATTTTGTACGTTGACGCATACTCTAGTGTACAGGTACATGTAAACGGAATAAAACATGAATGAAACAAACAAAAATAATAATTAAATGGAATTAGTGCAGATTATCAAGTTATTACAACAAAGCGTTTTGACTGACAGATGAGAATAGGTAAGTGTGTGTCGGGATGTTGGGGCTAGGGTGGTCGCATTACTACCGAATCCCATGTGTCCGATGTCTCCATCCTCCGCCATCCGCTAGCTCATCCTAACCTACCGCTCCCTGCCACCCAAACTCACCCATTTACTAATTGGCCATTTCATTTAGAATCCGCACTAGTTGATAAATATTATTGAATCTTTTTTACATTTGTGATATGAATAATATCGTTTCTATTCACATTTGATATCGTTTACATTCATGCATGTTGATGTTTACATTCATACATTCATACATTCATTCACATTTGATGTCGTTTACATCAGCCATGTGTATATTAGCACTTTTGAAAATATCCTTGGGTATATTAGCACTTTTAAAAAAACTGAGGGTTATATTTGCACTTTCCAAAGAACTGGAGGTCATATAAGCACGTCACTCTATATTTCAATAATGTAATTTATTTTTTAAAAAAACTAAAATGTAATTTTTAACTTTTTAATACAACTCCATTTCATTTGAATTTTTAAAATATTTTATAACTATACTTTTAATTATGAATTTATGTATATATTTTCAAATGAAATAAATTTCATGTAGAGTTCTAGTAATACATGATCAAAGTCAAATATCTATAAATAAACTTTTTTATTTCAATAATTAGGAGGACTTTAGAGCATTTCCAATGTATAGAGAGTCATCCGTAAATATCGTTTACACGTGTCGAATTTTGAGTGAAACTTCGATGGGACGTAGATACAATTGTTTTGATGGTGACCCTTCGTAGAATTTTGGTCTCCAATGGTAACTAGTTTAATTAAACTTACACATGACGTGTCAATTATTATTTTTATAATAGGTTACAATAAATATTATTAAAATAGTATTTAATAATTATACTATTCAAATTATATTACATTAGATTTGAGTAATTAAAAGATCATATACATTTCTACTCTACATTAAATTTAGAGCCAACTACATATATAACCCTCCTTAATTGATGAAAGTGCAGATATAACTCTGCGATAATTGAAAATGCAGATATAACCCAAGATATTTAGGTTATGTGCAAATATAACCTTCTCCTACAGATTTAGACCAGATTATGTTAAAAAGACAAATTTATCCTTCTATAAAAAATAAGTAAATACAAAAATACAATAAAATTTGAAATTACATTCATATCCCTGAAACCCTAATCTTCTTCCTTCATTCTTTTCTTCTCCCCAACTTCTTCGTTTCTCTTTCTTTCTCTCTTCTTCGTTCTCTTCTTCATTTTCACCGACAACTAGTCGATCGTGATCGCACCGCCATCGGACACCACCAGGTGACTCAAGTTCTCACCATCATCATCCTGATTGGGCAGGCCCTCACCAACCCACTCTTCTCCCCGCGAACCCAATCCTCGTCCCTTCTATTATGCTATTGAGCCTAGCCGTGGAGTGGCGGGGTGGTGGTGCTGGAGGGGTGGGGGTGGTGGGGTGGAGGTGGTGGGTCTCGATTTTGTTAGCTATCTTTAATGGGGGAGGTGATGGGTGTCAATTTTCCAGCGCTGAGTTGAGGGGCGCCCGAAATTGGGAAGGGATCGCCGACACTAGGATTTCAGTGGAGGGCTGGGATGGGGCTGCGATGGGATCATCGGTGCCGACGGAGCTGGGGATTAGGGGTGGTGGTGGAGTGGTTCCGGGATTAATGGAGCGACGGTGGTGGAGTTCGTGGTTGAGGCGAGGCTAGAGCAGAGGGAGGTGGTGTGGCGGCAGTGGTGCGGTGAAGGTGGTGGAGGTGGAGTGGTGGCGGCAAGGTGAAGGTGGGTTAGGTGGAGTGGCGACCGCAACCTTGTGAAGGTGGAAACGGAGCAGTGGTGGTGGTGGCAGTATAATGGTGGGTCAAGGGGTAATTTTGTCTTTTAAATTTTAGTATCAAGCTGAAAGGGTATTTTCATCATTTTCTGTCGGTCAATGGCCGGAAATGGCCAGTCAATGCCGGAATATAGCTTTTAGGGTTATATTTGCACTTATGTAAAAAAGATAGAGTTATATTTGGACTACAAAATATTTCAAGGTTATATGTGCACTTTCTCAATTATATATGGTTATATTTGTATATTTCCATTAAATTTATAATCATATAATATATATAAAAATATAACACCTACAATAATAGACTATGTAATTATAAAATATAATATGAGATTATGTTTAACAGCGTCGATTGAATTTTCATCCATGTCAATGCGACCCCTTTATCTGATCCTTGGATTGGAGAATATATTTAGGTTTGAGAGTTAGTTACTCTTATGTGGCCGTAGATGTTACTGTATTGAATTCTCCATTGTAGATGCTTTTAACTAATCAATGGTTAATATTATTTGATTTTTCATAAATAAACAAAATTAAAATGGCTTGACTTTTTAACTAATTAACGGTTAATCCTTACTGGACCATCCATACATATACACTAATGAAATGTTATAACTTAAATTTCAACAGTCTAACTCTTACTTGACTTTGTATACATAAACACTAATTAAATGTTTGACCTTAACTAATAAATGATCAACCCTTAATCGACTTTACATACATAAACACTAATGAAATAGTTATAACCTAACTAATTAACGGTCAACCATTACTTGACATTCCACACATAAACACTAATGAAATGGTTATGACTTAAATAATTAACAGTCACCCTTACTTGACATTCCATACATTAACACTAATGGAAAGGTTAGAACTTAACTAATAAATGGTCAACCCTTAATTGACTTTCCATACAGAAACACTAATGAAATGATTAGACCTTAAGTAATCAACGATCAACCCTTGCTTGACTTTTAATACATAAATACCAATTAAAAGGTTATAACTTAACTAATCAATGGTCAACCCTTAGTTGACTTTCCATGTATAAACACTAATGAAAATGTTTAAATTTAACTAATTAACGATCAATCATTACTTGATTTTCCATATATGAACACTAATGAAAAGATTTGACCTTAACTATTTAATGGTCAATCCTTATTTGACCTTTTATATACAAACAAAAAATACTAATTAAAAGTTTGAAATTCACTAATCAACAGTCAGCCCATACCTGGCCTTTCATACATAAACACTTGTGAAAATATTTGACCTTGAAAAATCAATGATCAACCCTTAAGTTCTAACCATTTCATTGGTATTTATCTATGGAAAGTCAAGTAAGGGTCAATCATTGATTCCTCAAGGTGAAACATGTAAAGTTAAGTAAGGGTCAATCATTGATTAGTTGAGATCAAACCTTTTCATTAGTGTTTATATATGGAAAGTCAAAAAAGAGTTGGCCATGAATTAGTTAAGGTCAAACCAGAGTTATCATATGGTTTGACATTCTTACAGCATATGGTTTCCATCTTCCATCAAAATGCCCTTTCTGTTGCAATGCTGATTCAGTGAATCATTTCTTCAATGAATGTGAAACAAATGTTCTTATCTGGACCTATTTCGATAGGATCCTAATCATTCATCCTCTAGTTTTTAGAAATGTGATTCATAGGATTAATTTTTATTTATCGTACGAAGGGTACTCTAAAGTCCACACAACAGTGATCAGAATAACCATGATGGTGGTGTTCTGGATATTGTGGAAATTAGGCAGGAACAGTCTCTTGTATGATAATAAAAAATATTATCACACAGAAAGCTGTCATTTGATCATTAAGACAGTTTATCACACTTTCTCGGCCTTCTCTTTAACTGGTTTCAAAGATAAAAATGTTTTCCTCATTCACACTGGTTTGGTTCCTTTCCTTAAACAGAAAAAATAAAACCAGTGAAATTAGTAAAATGGTACCCCCCAGATATAGGCCACAAAATAAATGTTGATGCCTCATATGCTAAAGATGGAAATAGCGGAATTGGGATCATTGTCAGAGATTCATCATGTAGAGTGCTTCATATGGAAATGGTTAGTATCTTGGCTGAATCTCCACTCCATGCAGAATTGCAAGCCATACAACTAGGCCATAGAATAAGATCTACCCTAAACCTACAGCTCTATGCTATTGAATCTTACTGCTACACAGCTGTTAAGGGAGTCAATTGTCCAGCCACTATGGATTGGAAATTTTCTCTCTATGCTCTGACATTTTTAACATAAGCAACTCACATAAAGTGCTTCACATACTGAGAGAAGGTAACATGCCAGCAGATTTTCTTGCAAAAACCTGCTCCGGTCTACATATCTCTCAAATTTTGCCACTATCACAAGCACCTAGAATACTTTTAGGTCTGCTTGCCTTGGATAAGGAGGGGGTTCCTAGCATCAGATCATGAGTCCTGTCTATTCAAGGAATAGGCACTGCATTTTTGTTTTCATTTGCAGGATGAAACAGCAATCAGCACAACTGGGCACTCAATTGAAGGAATAAATCGAACATGTTATGGAGCTGCAACAGGATGCAGCAACATGGACATCACTGAAGCTGCAACCATTAGCATCAACCTCAAGAAAACTCAAGCTGCAACCATTAGCAGCAAAATGGATTTCATGATTTTCGGTACATGAAGGAAGCATAAAGACATTTGACACTCATCTATAATAGGGGAGCAAACTTGTATTCTGACTAGTCCTCGATTCGCTAATATGCTCCTCTGTCATCTACACCTATCTCTAAATTTTTATGCTAGTACTCCAGTTGATCCGAGTGGGGATCTTTTGCACATTAACTCACTCTACATCATTATTTTGGTAGCAAGATCTCTTGCTACATGAGCTACGACTCTATTTCTTGTAACATACTTTAGCCTATGGCTTCAGATCTTTTTATTTTTTGCAAGGTTTGGGGAGCCTAATAAACATCCCTCCACCACTGATGGCTTAATTTTTTTAAAAAAATAATCTCAATAATCCATTTTATCAAAGGCTATATTTTCATAAGGAGAAAGTTTCAGGAAAGTTGGTATATCCACAAACTTATGGATAGAAGCTTTATTTTTAAAATTAAAAATTTAAATTTAAATATTGTACTTTGTAAGTTAAAACATGTAATAAGGTTAGTTTTAATGTGAAATTATAAGAGATATTATATAAAAATTAAAATATTTAACTTCAAAAAAAATTATTTAAATTTAAATTTCAGTATTTAATTTAACAAATATAATGTATAATTAAAAAATTACAGTGGACTGTCTATAATTTAAAGGAGTGGTCACCTATCATAGGACCTACTCTTTCATAAGTTACTGAATGTTTGAAAGATTAAATAAAATAAGTACTCTTCTATAATCTATTTTATGAACAGTAATTTTTTTTATAATTGTTGTACTTTTTCTATACCGTAATTTTGAATTAAAATATATACATTTTAATATAAATATTATCTCTTTTATAATATTTTTATATTTTCAAAATATGAATCACTAAAAAATAATATGTAATTAGTTTAAAAAAATATAGGCCAATAAAAAATATTAGATTGGGTAGTGGTTGTGAGCACAGGCTCCAAAAGCAATACACCCAAAGCAATAAATAATGACATTGGCTTCTCACTTGAAAGACTACGGAAATACACATTCTGAAGTGCAATGGAGCTCGAGTCAAGATTGTATAGTAATTGAAATAGTATTTGAGATCGAACTTGAGTTCAATTAATATTGTTCGTTAAATACGTTGAACTTACGAGCAACAAAATATTTGAATATATATTTTAAATATGATATATTATATATATAACATATATTTAACCTTGACTCAAGTTCAAACTCGAACATGAGTCCAAACCAAATTAATTTTACTTGAGATCGAGTTCGATTCAATATTTTACAGACTCAATCGAACTCGAGTTGAGCTCAAACTCAAGAAATTTCAATCTTCTCAACTTGTTTACCTTTTACGACAATTGCCCTTTTAATTTATAGCTTGCATCTCCCTCTTTCTTCTACTTTTTCAATGTGGGATTCTTATAAGGGTACCCTTCTTATAATAATAGTCTCTTTTTCTTTTCTTCCATCCATTAAGGTTACAATTAATGTTCCATTGATTCTTAAAAAAGTATTTTTCAAGAGAAGACATTGGAAACTAAACTTTTTAAATTATAATTATATATATTACATTTTCATTTTTTAATGACGTGGAATTTTGTGTGACTGACATGTGGCAATAATTTTGTGTGAGTGACATGTAACAACAATGGACTCTTTTAATATATACTATAGAAATATAATATTAAAAAGATAAATAAAATGAAAAATGTATCAAATTTTAAAATAAGTATTATGAAAGAATGTGCATTCTCATAAATAGGGTAATATAATTAATCATCAATTGAAGTATTAAAGTATTTAAAAGTATTGAAATTCTTGGGGAAAGAGGTTTGCATTGGGAAATGGGGATTAACTTTTTAAAAATTACATTTTGAATTAATTTTTAAAACTGGCGTGGAAATTTGTGTGAGTGACACATGACAATAATCATGTGTGAAGGACATGTGACCAAAAATGGTTTCCTTTAATATATACTATAGACTATAGAAAGATAATATTAAAAAGATAAATAAAAATGGAAAATGTATCAAATTTAAAAATAAGTATTGTAAAAAATATTTATTATGAAAGAATGTGCATCCTCATAAATAAGGTAATAGAATTAATCATCAATTGAAAGTATTAAAGTATTTAAAAGTATTGAAAATCTTGGGGAAAGAGGTTTGCATTGGAAATTAGGGATTCCCTTTTTAAAAATTACATTTTGAATTAATTTTTAAAACTGACGTGGAAATTTGTGTGAGTGACACGTGGCAATAATCATGTGTGAAGGACGTGTGGCCAAAAATGGTCTCGTTTAATATATACTATAGATATTCTTTACCGTATTCAAAAAATATGTTTGACTGCTAATATATTAAACTATGTTTAATATAGGCAAATAAAAACTTAATTTTAAAAAATTACTTGTTATGACGAATCTAACAGTATCACATACTATAATATTATTACTTAGTATATATCTATTCAAGTATGTGATCAAAATTTGATAGAGGATAGTGTCAAATAGAAAGTGAGCAATTTGAGAAGGAACAAGGGGAGTACACTCAATCTCTATTCCACCTCAATCTTAAGAAAACCACTCCATTTTTCCTTCTACAATGATAAAAAAAAATCACTCTCTACTATTCATGGATCTCACTTGATTTTATCTATCTGATGAGACGTCAAATGCATGTATTTTTGAAGCATTTAACATCTGTTTTGTTATCCTTTTGTTGGAAGATTGCTAGATTTAGGTGGGTTTACATCATAAGGGATTTAGATAACTATTTCGATCATTTTATAACATATTTTTAGTCTAATGAATTTTTGGTCCTTACAAGCATCTAGATTCTTTTTTGTGAACTTAATTCTTAGATTGTTCGTAAGCACTTCTGAGTATTTTAGTTAAGGCCATTCGAAAGGATGGTAGAAAATTGAATGCAACGAGTCAAAACGTGGTAGAAGATAGAAGGGTCGAAGAAGGAAGACAAAGAAGCGGATTAATTGTGATTCGAATGTTTGAACTGAGTTATGGGAATTATCATAGAAGAACCACCCCCCGAGGGCGATACCATTGGATTCATCTTCTCAAGCGTTGTAAAATCGACTACAAAATCTCCCAAACCGTATCAACGATTCACCCGTGGGAAGCAAAACAAAATGCCGCAAACTGCAGCTCGCCCGCCAAGATCAGAACATTGGACTGAAGCCTCCACCGCTCGGGTGAAGCCATTTTTTCCCGGGGCAACGCCTGCTGCACTTTTTTTCTTTTTATCTTTCTTTTCCTCTCTCTTGTACTATAAAAGCCATTTTTGGCCAACCATTTCCTATCTCCTCCGTTTGGCTGAATTCCCCTTCTCAAGAACCCTAATTTGTGCTTTTATTTCATCTTTTCTCTTTTTTATGTATGAATTTGTCCATGAATGTTAGTATGATTTTTGTTAGCTAAACTTATCCTTGGGAGCAGTTGATTGAAACTTCTAAA
>JAULKK010303010.1:0-22569 GCA_032355705.1 Rubia peregrina
CAGCACCCTCTTGGTGTCCAAGGTAAAACCTGTAAAGGTATTTTCCCCTCCTTCTCGTGAGAAGAGTTCGGTGGTAGAGTGCAAACTACCACCAACAATTCTTAAATGTTCATCTCTTGGGGAAGGATGTAAACCCTAAAATACTCATTCAATTGAGATTTCCATGGACTAAATGGGTAAGCTACTACACATGTTGAGAGAACATGAGGAGACATTGAGCTATGTACAGAAAGTCTTGATAGGAAATGATGTGGATCCTCCGTGTTTTGTGCCAAAAAAAGGAAAGAAATCCAACCTTTCTGGTCCATGTGAGTAAACTCCAAGAAGGGAGGTAAGTCGTGCCAACGACATTAAATAAATTTGGTTTTGAACATCCAGATTGTCTCCTCTCCGTCGATGTTATTTCAATTTGAGCTGGTTTGAGTAATTTCATTGATTAGCATTATTATTTTTTCACGGGTGTGTTTTGATATAATTTTGCAGGAAATGAGAAGGGGATAAAGATGTGGAAGTTGGTAAGTTTTGAATATGTTTTAAGGGTGGAAAACCATGCCCGTCGCGAGTCGCGATAGATCTGTCTCGAGTTTCTACAGACATTGTCAAGCTTCATCACCCTGACTTCCTTTATCCTTTGGCCTCAGATAATTTCAAAATGCTTTTGTGCCTCCTCATCGACGAAGGGCATGGTGTCCTATGTTGGCGGTGGAGGGGGTGACCGTTGTGTTTGCCTTCTTGGTGCACGATGGACCTACTCCCATGTTGTTTTCCCTTGACGTCTTAACAACTTGGTTCAGTCAAGCCATCTAAGAAACAAGGGAATATGGAACAGTTACTGTAACAGACGAGAACCAAATAAAGGCAATGGGTGACAATTTCACATTCATGTCACAGATATTTTGCCTAAAAGATGTGTTTCGTGCAAAATTGCATATTCACGTGTGATGTGACACGACCAATCGGCTGAGCTAAAATATTGTGTGAGTATAACACGAATGATTATAAAACACCAAGAATCTTAGCTAACATCAACATCACAACATAAACAAGTAGCAAGCCATTAATAAGTCGTAAGAATGAGTGTCATAATAGTTCCCTAAACCCTAGGCCTAGCCAAGAATTTATAAAGAAATCCAAAATAAAAATGGATAAACCCAAAACCTAATCACACAACAAAATTAAACAGCTCATGCATTGTGAATGTTATAAAATAATGAAATAGGAAAAGAAAGAAGTCCCTCAAAGCCGAAAAAGCTAATATCAAATTTGGGGGAAAATCCTTACCAGTTGATTGGGAATGCGAAGGGGTTGGATGGTAGGCGGTTTATATACCCATTGTGAAATGTGCTTGTTTCAACCTGCGATGTCGCAGCTTATGTCTCACTGAAAGACATGAACATAAAACAAAGTGTGACATTGTTGTTTGTATATTTTAGCCCATATATATGATTGAGCCCAAATATAATATATTTGGACCTGGACTAGGGGGAATCGAATCGATCGTACCCGATGTCATAAACTCAACCAAAAAATCCAAGGTAATGATGCATACTCAACTTCACATGTAATTAGGACTGGGCCAAATTAGACAAGCGACCCAAACCACCAATATCTTCGGGCCTGGTCAGTGGTAGAGTAAAACTTCAAAAAAGCCCAATGTTGCATTTACATTTCGTAGTAAGCAAAAAATTTCTGACACATAGCGACATTGAATTTTGATTGTGGGCCGATTAGCCCCACATAAAAAGCCTAGGCACAAAAATTTAACTACCGAATTAATAAATATGGGAATATTTTTTGGTAATAAAATAAATAATAAATGAATTGGAATAAAGTAATTTTTTTAATCTTATTCACATTGTCACGAGTATGATATTCCAATTCGGGCATAAACGGGTAAATGAAACGGGCCCAAATTACACTAAGGCCCAAACTTTCGTGCATGTTCACCATGCTTTAGAGCTCTGCACTGGAAGAAAATGGAAAATGTTTCATATGAAAACTATGTGTACTGTGTAATATGGATGCGAACCGTGGTAATCGTCCAGCTATTTTAAAGTATTTAATTAATGCCCTTAAGATAAGCATTGTGAGAACGATAATTAACGCCACATATAGAATCAGCTGAAATTTTATATAATTATGAAATAATTATGAAATAAAAAAGTGATAAAATTACATTCATCAATTGTTAGAAAGTACTCATACGTGATCTAGAGTAAATTGTAAATGATTACTTAAGACTATACGAGGGTCAGTCGTAAGAACTTGTGGAAGTCCATGTGGAATAATACCAGTTTCTTTATTACTCTTAGTTATTATGAGTTCTACTAGGGATGATGAAGTTTCTTTTCATTACGATTGGAATCGAGTTTGGGATAACTGGTGATCTTTTTAATTCTTGCACTTAGGTCCTCCCAAGGAAGTGTGAGAGGTCAAAATGAAATATTGGAGATACCATTATCTTATTCACATTTTCACGAGTACGATGTTCCAATTTGGGTATGTACGAGTAAATGCAACGGGCCCAAATTATTCATAGATAGTACATGACAAAACTTTGTTGAAATCACACTATGACCCAAACTTCCTTACATGTTCACCCCGCTTAAGAGCTCTGCACTGAAAGAAAATGACAAGTGTTTATATTGAAATTATTTTTTCTGTCTAAGATTGGCACCAACCGAGGTAATCGTCCGGCTAATTTTATAGTATTCCATTCAAACCCTTACGATAAACGTTATGAGAACGATGACTAACGCCACATATAGAATCACCTGAAATTTAAAATTCTTGGTTTTTATGAAATAAAAAGTAATAAAATTTCGTCCATCAATTTTTAAAAAGTGCTAGTATATGGTCTAGAGTAAATTGTAAATGATTCCTTAACAGTATACGAGGGTCAATCATAAGAACTTGTGGAAGTCTATGTCGAGTAAGACAAGTTTCTCTATTACCCTCGGTCATTATTAGTTCGACTAGGGATGACAAAGTTTCTTTTTGGGATGATAGGAATCGAGTTTGGGACATCCGGTGATCTTTTTATTTTTTACTTTTAGATCCCTCTAAGTGGGAGTGGTCAAAATGTAAAATTGGATATAAAATTCTTTTATTCCGATTTTGACGACAACGTTCTTCCAATTTGGGCAAAACTTGGTCGATGGAAGGGTCCCCAATCTTAAAACGTAGTATTTTGTGATAATTTTTGGAAATTAGACTATAGCCCTCATGAGCAATGTTTAAATTGTGTCGCATATAACGAACTTGAACAGAAGATTGAGCGACGTCGATCGATATGAAATTTCCAGCAGGAATAAAAATATTCTAGGTTCAAATTAATTGAAGTAGTTTTCTATCCCCTTCATGTTCATTTAGGAATTTTGTTACCATGTTTTCCCCTTATTCATTAAAGATTTGATAGTTTCATGAAGTATGATGATTGTGTTACATTTTATATTGTATGTTTTTTTGTTTCCAGTACAATGCCATTTTTTGTAAAGAGTTAAAAAAGGCTTACATTTGGATGAACACAGTATGAATGTTGTCATATTTAATCGCTTTTCCGATATGGTACCGACGATATAACAACGTCGCATAGGTATAGAAAGTCTTGAAATATCTATGAATAATTGAAGTCGATCTTCACTCGGTTTATGCGACATCGGTTTCTTATGCGTGCAGGGTTATGTTTATTTAGATAAGGTATTATTCCCATATAGAGATTCATATCGTGTACGTAGGAATATATTATGTGCATTTCTGGACTCTGCCAAATTGCAACTTAAATTTTGTTTCTTGTGTATTGGTTCTAATTGGAACAGTGAGAGTTATTGATGGACATTCAACATGTGCTAGATGAACGGACTTGTTGTTTCACTAGTCGCTTTGACAGTCTCAATGTCATACAACGTAGAAAATGGAGGTTCAATACAATTAATCTTCCAATTTCATATCAAAACTTATGTATTTCAATATATTATAACATGTATTTGTAATATATGTTGTAGTTTTGTTCGTTTTAACATGTCAATATCTCCCACATTCATTGAACAACAATTGATTGGTGTATGATGTTTAACCATCTCATGATTTATCGCATTTTAAATAACATTTAACGGCTATCGATTGATTGGTGTGTGATGTTTAACCATCTCACGATTTATCGCATTTTAAATAACATTTAACGGCTATCAACAATCGATAATCTCTCCCACATTCATTGGACAGCAATTGATTGGTGTTTAATTTTCAACCATTTCATGATATCGCATTTGAAATAACATGTAATGGCTACTGATGAACAATTTTTTGTGTCATCAAATATGGAATATTATACTTTTATAAGAGGAACGATGTCTAAACAATTATACCACAACGTTGCACAAACCGGATGGAGCACAGGACATATTATCGATGTCGCATTTGTCAATTTTGTTTTTTGGGTCATATTAGCCATTCAAGAGACACCGTATTCATTAGTGTTCCACATCAACTGGCACACGATGTGAGTCCCCATAGCTCGCAATGTCGCTAAACATTGTGTACAATATCACTCTTATTAGATCGACGTCGCAGTATTTTCTCTGTCGTCATCCACCTTGTTACTATGCCTGACTTCGCGTGCTATGCTCTCCTATCGTTAGCCTTCTTGCTTGTACCGATGTTGGTCACAAAACCTATCAGCATCGGTCCAAAACCTTCCAATGTCGATCCAAAACTAAGGTAAAAGGTACTATTTACCTTGGTTATGTTTTACTATCAGTGTATAAAAATTGAAGTTTAGAAAGTACGTGATGCATGGAATATAAAAATATCTCATGTAATGATATTGGTTCCTGTATACTAACTATAATTTAAAGGCAAACATATCTTGAGAAAATTGACCAAAAAGCGTACAGATTCAGTCGGGTCGGAGGAAGTAGTTAGATGCATAAATATTGGTGGAGATCAAGCTAATGACCGGCTGAACCTGATAAGATGCCATGACAGTAGCAAAAGAGATTTGAAATAGAGAAGTCAAGAGAGAGAGATCCTATCGGACGGATCACACAACAGGAGCTTGTGAGCTATAGTCTATAATCAGCAAGAAAGAGAATACATAAGCTAGATTAGAGGAACCCGCCTGATATTGTGATAGAATATAAAATACAAACTTATTGAGGCTATGCGTATTAAAATTTATAGGTGATTGCGGTTACAACGAAAAAGGAAGAGGTTTTTTGGGCTAATTTTTGGAAAAAAAATAGTAAAGAAAATCGAGGTTTAGAGGAACCCGTATGATATCATGTTATAATATAAAACCCACAATTATTGGGGTTATGCATATTAAAATTTATAGGTGAGTACAAGGGATACAATTGTACATGAAATTAAATATTACAAATAAGTCCGGAAAATGATTCGAGCTTTTAACTCTGTTAATATGATGCGGTAATACATAAGCTTTACGCTAACCTAGTCTACCACTTCTCCATATTTATTTCAAATTAATAAAATGAACACAAAGTCTTATTTTAGCCAGCCTAAACTTTAGGCCTGGGTGTATTGTGAAATTATAAGAAATTTCATTTGGGATGAGATTTATTAAAAAATATGCTGATAAATTGAGGAACCTATTGTGCAATTATCAAAATACGATACATATAAAATTAGAATATTAATTTTTATTTTCTCCACCCCCGGAGACCTTCAACCACCGGAATCTGCCTTCGGCCGATAGTGACCGTCAGATTCTGCCATTTCCACCGAAATCTTGCCAGAATCTTGCTCCGCCACGCAGAACCGCTGCGATTTATCTCACACCAGTGAGATGCAATCAACTCTGCTGCTTTAGTCCTTTGCACGAAGATGATGAATGCTCTGCTGCTTCGGTTCCTTGCTCTGCGATGATGCTCTGGCGCTTTGATCCTCTGGATGATGATGTCCCATGCGGCACTGCGATGGCAATAACGATGATGAGATCACGACGGAAGAGCATTGCAATCGATGAGCTCGTGCCTGAGGAGTGCTGTGTCAGTGGAAGAAGAGCAGATTGCGATGAAGAAGAGGGGCGTATTGGATGCATGAACCTAAAGGAACAAGACACCCGTGTTTTCACACATGGCCTGAGGTGACGACACTGACCGGTGATGCGGTGGCCGACGACAATGGCATGGGTTGCAGCTGAGATTCTACCTTTGAAAGGTGAGGTTTAATTTTCTGCTTTATTTTTTTCGAAGACTTGATGAGGTTTAATATTTACTTGGCTGAGCTTATTTATCAACAAAATTATTTGTCTAGTGGGTAGTACTCTTGTTGTTGAGGTCAGAGGTTTGGAGTTCGAATCTCACTGTCGCCTTTATTTTAAAGAATTTTATGTTCTTGATATACATGCTTAGCCTTAATATAATTTGAATGAGTGTAATTTCTATAAGTAATTTTGGTATAGTGGTTATTTCTCTAGACTTTGAGGTTGTTTCCCTGATTTCAAATCACGCTTGGTTTTTTTTAAAGAATTTTTATTCTTGAGGTGCTGCAGCTTTTTGTTGATTTTTGTAGTTTTTTTTCTCTAAAGTTGATGTTTTTCATTTTTCGGATGAGATCTAATTGATATGAGTTGATGTTTTGTAGCTTTTTTTAAAAGTTTTTTCATGTTGATGTTTTCCATTTTTCGGCTAAGGTTTTCATAATAGGAGATGATGTTTATAGTGTCTGTTTTCTTAGGATGAGGTTCAGGTGTTAGGAGTTGATGTTTGTAGCTTTTGGGTGATATAGGTTGATATTTGTAGTTTTTTTTAAAAAAAATTGTTGAGTTTTTTAATTTTCAAAGTGAATAATTTATACTCTTGAGGTAGCGTAGTTTTTTTGTTGATGTTTTTAGTATTATTTCTCTCATCTTGTTGTTTTTCATTTTCAAGTGAGTTTTAGTTGATATGAGTCGATGTTTTGTTGTTTTTTTGTTGATACGGTTGATATTTTTTTTTATAGTTTTTCCCATAACATAGACGTTTTTCATTTTTTGGGTGAAGTTTAGATGATAGGAAATGATGTTTTTAGCTTTTTTGGTGATATATGTAGTTGTTTTTAGTTTTAATTTCTCTTTGTTTTTAATAATATAAAACTTGTTGATGTTTTTATAATTTTAAATTGATGTTTTGTTAGTCGTAGTCGACGATTTTTAATTTTTTTTGATTTTTTAAATATATTTTGCCGTATGTTTTTAGTTGATGTTTTATGATTTTTCGTTGATGTGCTGCTATTTTCGGTGATCTTTATAATTTTTAGTTCGATGCTGATATTGATTTTTGCATTTTAAAATAATTTTTATTTGTTTTTGCGGATTGCTAATGGCGTGAAATGACACTAGTGGAGAGTGAGGTGATTAAAAATGGTTATATCAGACAAGGAGGTAACTTCCCTGGTCCTAACTTTGATAGTTCACGATAGAAGGCGGTTCCTTGAACAACCTTTAAAATTTCCCACTGAAGGCGGTCATTTTGTGTCTTTAACAAGGCGAGGGAACTGCCTTTGATTGAGTTCTGACTTCGGCACATATGTTACATCGTCAGCTGTTGTATATAGTTAGGATATCGGAACCAATAATAGTTCTGGCACCTGAACTCTTTGTCGAAGCTGATCTGTGCGTTCCTAAATCGGGTGTAGAATCCGAACCCAACATGTTTGTTGGTGCAATATTTCATTTCTCAAGCATTATTAGTTCTGAGTGAGGATCCTAATCAGACAATATGGGTTCCAAATCAAGAACTACTTGTCGGCCTTTTTATATCATAGATCATTTTAAGGAAACATTTCCAAACTCGGATTTAGAGTCGTGAACAACGGTAAAAAATTAAACAGTGTGCAAACCGGTCCAATATTTTCCACTAATTCCAAATAACTTTTGAAACAAATGTAGCCTATGATTTCTCAATGTTTAAAAAATATATAAATAAGACTAATCTAGCACTTATCTATACATAGGAATAGAAATTACCTAAATTCTATTCCACTCATTAAATCTAACTATATTAGCCAATGTAGCAACACGAGTGTAGTTCTAGAAAAAAATATATAGACATAGCTAATCAAGCAACTATCTATAGATTGGAATAGAGAACAAGCAATTTCTATTCCGCAAAATACACGTCACTAGTGGGAAGATATGTGTTATACTGCCACCTTAGGTCTTCCAAGAGTTGTGGATATAACATGGATAAGATGTCTTGCCACTCAGTTTCTTGCCACATTGATGTCATCTTGTGAATACGACTTGTGTTCTTTTGGAAAAATCTAAGGACATTAGAATACAAGGAATTAGTTCTCATATATTTGTAGTTTATCGATAAATTAAAAATAAATGACATACATGTGGACTACTTACTTACATTATCAATGTCTAAGTAATCCAACCGTATATCTTTGATGCACTCGGCCGCGTAGAACATTATGTAGTAGCCACATTCCCATGTTTTTGCTTGCTTCGTGTACTAGTATTTTTTTAATATAAATTAGTGGATAGCCATTCAAATATTAGGACTTATGGTTTAGCTCTATACGAACCGTGATTTAGACAATTTGTAAGTCTTTTTGAACATATCGCTCATCGAATGCAATCCTCAAAATATCTACAAATGCTTGCGATGGTTAAAAATGCAAAGGATCTATCCAATACACATGCTTAGCTTCTGGGAAAATTAATATTAAAGACCAATGATCCCTACATTGAAATTGATTCATTAATTAAATAGTTCATGAATCTTAGAATGAACCTCTATATTTAATATTAGTGAAATTGAGAACATCACCTCTCTATGTAAGGGGCAACGTAGAATTTTATATCCCTCATCGCTAAACATTGGTGTATGTATTCGATCCGCTCTTGGTGAAAACATCCAATTCCTTGAGTCATCAACAGACACAAATAGCCAACCCATCATTTTGCCTTTTGATTGGAAAAGTAGTACATGTACCTTTCACAAAAAAATAGATTACGTATCTATATATGTTAAGTTCGATTGAACATATATTGACATTGTAAACAAAGAAAGTACTTACAGTAGGATAGAGAGACATGATCGTTTGTTTGAATTGGTCACACTTACAAAATTCATAAAAATCACTCCACGGAACGATGATGTCCCACTTTCTCCCAAACACACACTCATTTCCGGAAAAAGTGTATGTTTAGTTGTGTTCATGTATCGAGATCCAATTTGACGATATATTCATAAATTGGGGTGTACCCATTCCACTTGTGCTCTTGGCTTAGGATTTTTATCATTGATTGTGGCCGGCACAAACGACTTTGTGGTTTTTGGCTATAATTATTTGAAATGGTCATCCTTCTCTGGATCGACGTAAATAATATTCCGAGGCTATTGTAGGAATATTCCTTTGGCTAGTCCCACCTTTTTGTAATCTCTTTCTGGAATGGGTAAACTTGCATTGTGCACCAATGGTTTCTCGATGGAAAACCTCGTAATTCCACTCACAATTGGTATGGAGTGATGATGTCTCATCGATTCATTATGTATACCACCGGCCACATGCATCGTTGTGACTTTTTCACCCATCTCCATGAAAAGCTTGCACAATTTATTTCCCTATTGCAATGAAAATACTACCTATTTAATGGCGTGACAATAACATAGTTCTATATTTATTAAGAAGTTCATACCTTTTTTGTCAGGGATAACGTGGGATAGTTTGGTGTGGTATCCATTGACTTTTTCACAGGGGATAAGATGGCCTTGTTAGGGGCCCCAAAAATTGGTGCCCTCGGTGCTACAATTTTGTTCATCTCAATATCCCCCCGGAGTGGCGGGATCCTCTTGAAGGGGGCTACCAATCGCTAGTTATATCTTCTGGATTATTTGGAAGTTGAAAAGCCGTGTGTCTTTCTAACTTGCAGATCAAAATATCTTGTCGCTCCTATCCCTTATCCCGTACTAGGGCCTCCTTCTTCAATTCATTAATTCTTGACAGCTTAGCCCCAATATAGGAGTGCGCAATTCCAAAATCCTTTCTTTGTTTCAAGAATCCACCCACCCCCTCCTCTCTTGCACGCCCCAGATGGTCGGACTTACCCGTAGCCTCACACAATATTTCATGCTTCCCGGATGGAATGAATTCGCCCTTAATTGCATCATGTTTTAATTTCTCCTACACATTTCAAGAAATGCAATTTTAGGGACCAAAAAAAGATTTATATTTTGAAAATTATATCGTAATTAATAACAATCGTACCACTTTCTCCGCAAGTTCAATTGCCTCATCTTTTACATACCGTCCCTCTTTGTTTTTTTGTGCCTTGTGTAATAGATCACATCGTTCAATTTTTTCCACATCAATTGGAATAACTGCTCCCCTAGCCTCTTCCTTGGACATTCCCTTCTCCATTGCCAATATGACTTCCCTTTCAAATTGCTCATTTACTATCTTGATCACTGCCAATGCATAACCCCCGTGACTCTTCCTGTGCAGAGTTAGGTTGAGGGCACAAATAAAAAAATTCTCTTTCCTTGTCCTCTACGAGAAAATATGGATAAAATTACGTGAATTATGATTACTAAGAAAAAATCAACCATCAATTATGTTTGAGAACAACATTTATCTCATTCTCCAACGCTTTTATCTTGTGGATCTCCTAACTCTCAGGTTGTATGTGTGTGTGTGTGTGTGTGTGTTATCACCCTTTCTATTGGAGAAAATGTAATCTCTTGATAGAGTGTACTTGTGTTCTTGCCAACTCTTAGACATCATATTCATGACCATCTTCTTCAAGTTGTCCATGTCAGGGGCATCAATTTTGAATGGTCTCTAAAGGGACATAAATAGAAAAATCATCAAAAATCTTGTACATTTCAACAATATGAAATATATTTTTACAAAACATGATTGTCAACTAAATAGTATGGCTACCTTGAACTCCAACCATAGTATCTCCTTGTATTCTTTTGGAATTTCATACTAATTATCATAGCAAATATCAACCTCAGTCCTACCCCACTTTCCAACTCAACTTCCCCATTTAGCATGTTCTTCCCACAAGCAACGACATACTCTATTGCAAACAAACAAAGTTAGTTATTTCCTAGCCATTCTCCTTTGTAGGGTTCTACAATAGGTGTTAGCTATTCCTAGTTTTTTGGACTCCTCTCCGTCTTCATCTTCATCAACCATTGTCTCTGTATCCCCATTTTTCGATGAAACATGATCACGTGACCTTTTTTGGATATTTAAAATCCTATCAACACTGACATAATCCCAACAAATTGTAGTATTACAAAAAACACTCAAACTAGAACAAGTAAGAACAAAATCTAAACAAAAGAACAACTCAATGAAACCAACCAACCATTTTGGAAGCAAATATACAAATGATTACCAAATGGAACTTCGATGAAGGATTGTTTACCTAATGTTGCATCTTGGAGGTATGATCAACACATGAAACCCACACTTTGGAGCTTCCACACCCTAACAAAAAATACTCCATTACCAACCCCATTGTCGATTGGTAACAATCATATAGCTATAGAACTAGGGTTTAGTAATGTTTTTAGTTGAGGATTGGAGTGGGTGAAGGGTTAGTGTGGATTCTTTAGGAAGAAGGGGTTTGGGGTTTTTTTGATGAAAAAATGGGGGGGAACTCGTGCCTCCTTTTGCAATTAATGTTCCCCTTTGAAAATGTCTTTAATGCTATTGGTAGGGTTCCCATCTAAAGTGAGTTTTGAGTGAGGAACTTCATCATTCCTTCACATATAAGATGACGGAGTTAGTTCCTCATTCAGAACATTTTCTTACTAGCCCAAATTAAAGTTTTGAAAATGTTTCGAGTTCAGAACATATAAATGTATATTAAAAATAATGGGCATAAATATGGATCATTTCAAATTCTATACGCAAAAAGTTAGAACCCTAACCTCTCTTTGAGATTTGATTTCCTCATATACAGATTATCATTCATCCAATTTCACGATTACGAGAACTCAAGGAGATAAGAGGCCGAGTAACCACAGGAATGAATCTGCAAGGAGCCACGAACCTATAATAGAGATTGGGGCAAGTCCAAATTATTTAATACCGAGGCGGAGCAGAGGTATGTCAAATTTCTCAGAAATTGTAAGTGTTGCAATCCTAAGGTTTTTCCCTATGATAGAATGGAGGAGTTATTCTTAGGATACTTACTTTGTTATTATCATAACCAGCATATGGATAAAATATTAACATTGGAGAATAGGGTTCACTCTGATGTGGTGATTCAATTTTATGCAAATTTGGGGATAAATTTTAACAATAAGGATTTGACATTGGTTAATGGTATATATGTGACAGTAAATAAGTATACCATAAATTTTGTTTTAGATTGAGCCTACATAAACCCAAGTAAACTGCATTTAGATACACCTGATGGCCCGTTGAATATTTTTCACCAACAAAGTTGGCGGGTGGTTATGGAGACCACACCACTGGATCTTGTAGAGATGACCCATAAGTAGTTCCATAGAGATGAGCCAAGGGAAGGTAAGGCAGAAACTTATGATGTGGGGAAATTGACTCTGAAGCAGTGTCTAGTTTTTAAGTGAATTTATATGAATTTTTTTCCTTTTGGTTCTCACACATATGAACCGACAATATGAAGCTTAATGTTGTTTTATTACATCATATAGGGGATCCCAATTAACACCGGCTACACAATTATTAAATATATGTTAAAAGCCACAGTCGGGAAGAAGAAGGATCTCCCATCTGGAGGACTAATAACAACATTGCTTTGGAAGTTTGGAGTGACGCCACTCGATCGACCATTGCGTATTGAATAATACGATGAGATTTGATTCATTCACAACATGCTTGACTTGGGAGAGGACAAAAAGTGGTGTCCAAAGGTGTTCATGGGTCCTAGGGTGGCGGCAATTGCAGCGAAGAGAGCAAGGGATGCTGATATGGTGATGGCTCAGTTATCACTGTCACGTAAGTTTTACATTATGCTTTTTTTCCAGTTTCACTAAATTAATTTATAATATTTTGATGCTAATTATTTGAATTTGTAGGCGGTGGGCATGATTGGAAGATTACAGTAACCCAGTACCTGCGCAACATTCACTCCGATGTAAGAAAGGCGAACAAAGAAATGGAACAAGTGAAGGCCCGCCATGCAAAGTGCATCAAATGAACTGGATTGTAGTTGGAGCTTAGCAACGACGAGAAAATGCCCAATTTCGATCCAAAATTTTCAGATAATGAGGTGGAAGGAGATGCCGATGAAGATCCCCCCCAAAGAAAGTGATCCCGAGTTTGCCTCCGTACACCTTGATGACGACTAGAATTATTTCAATATGATGTTGATATTGACTATGTTTTGAATCTCAAGATATCAAAATATTAAGTATTTTTGCAACTTTGACTTTATGGGTTGTTTTGTATTAAATACAATATTCCATTATGTAAGGATTATCGATAATTATCTTTATTTAACATTATTCTATTAATGTTGTGGAAAAATTGTCATTGTTGTCGATTAAGTTTTTGTTTAAACACACAAGTTCAATAAGATGAATTAACCAAATTTACATTATTTACAGAGCTAGTTCTTAATGAGGAAATATATGGATCCAGTCATAGTACTTTACCCATCATCTTCCGAAAGAAGAAGTCTGTCAGTGCAATAAAAAAGTTCTTACACCAACCAAGTTCCGAGTGAGGAACTCTGTCAATGGTACTCTTTATTTTTGAATCCTTTTCTTTTTGAATTAAAATTTCTAGTAAGGTTCACCCTTAGTTCCAGACTCAGAAATTAGGGTTTCGAGATCAGCCTTCAAATCCGGAGCGAACCTGGATTTTTCCTCTAAAAGATGATATATTTTGTTGATTTAGTTCCGGGTTCAGAACTAATTTCCATTCTCACAAAAAAAAGGTGTATGTTCCTTAATCAAAACTCAATTTTCATATATAAACCAACAAAATGGCCAACTTACAATCAACCCCAAATTCCAAACCCTAACTAGCTACGAAGAACCTTACGGTGTCGGAAACTCCATCGTCAGTAAACAAAATTTAACCAATTTTTTTCTACACAATCAACTATAAATTTCATCCTTGAAGCAAGGTGGAAGGGATGGTCGAGGACGTTTAAAATTCACAAATTCATGCCAAGGGAGAAACAATGATTAAGAGAGAGCAAGGTTTTTTCCCACTTTCTCAATCCAGGTACAATGAACTTTGCGATAGTGAAAAATTATTAGATATTTATGTAATTGACTTGGATGTATATCATAGCATTAGTTTAGAAGAGCCCGTCCAAAAATTTGAGGGACAACATGTGCTTAAGTTATTAACAATGATTGATCCTGGTTATTTTGATGAAGTATGTCAATTTTATAGTGGCATACATGAAGTTGATGAGGGGAGGTTTTAGGAAAAGGGTCATTGGATATGATGTCCATGAATTATCATTGGACATTTGGATTGTCCGTATAGACGTGTTTCCTCAAAAAATGGAAGGGCCGTTACATGATGTATATCATAGGGATAGTTGACGTCTAGAGACTGATTACCCCTATGTTGAACCGATTGAATGTAGTGTTATATATTTTGGAGTTAATCCATATCACGTAGGGAAACCCAAGATCCTTGAAATAAAGACCCTCCCCATAGACATGTGCATCATATACAAAATGATTGCTAGGACTACGGTACCCATCTCCGGACACATCATTGAGCCTACTACCGTGAGCCTCATGCTAAATTAAAACGTAATGGAGGGTGGAAGGATCAATGTGGAATCTACAATATTTAGATATATACTGCACGTTGGGATGTCGAATAGGGTAATCAAAAGTCTCCCGTACGGGAACTTAGTCAACTTGATTTTGAAGGGTGTAGCAGGTTTTGCATTTCATAGAGAGGAAAAACCATGAGAGTGGTTTGACAAGTCTTATTTTAAGAAGAAGGAGTGGGTTTTGGTTGATCACAAGTGGGCTCATAGGATTGGTGATGCCGGTGATGCAAACAAGGGGTAAAAAATCGAAGAAGGTTTGTACATTTTAAAGCTTTTTTTTAATTTTATAATATAATGGATTGTGTACTAATGTAAATTTTTTGTAATGTAGATATGGTTGTAGAGGAATCAGATTCCTCATTCTTGAGAGGTTTTGGAGCTTGCTACAAATGGATACGCGGAGAAATTGTGGGCCTAAGGAAGGGCATTTCCAAGTTTTAGTGTATAAGCGACAATCTAGCCTCAAGTGTTCTAATTCTATGTAAACCATGGGTTAGTTCAAGTTAATCAAGTTTATGTGTTTCATACACTATGACACTCCCATGGACCATTTTATGTTTCTTTTGGTTTTGTGTGACATGATGACGAAAACACAATTATGCCATTGTGACTGATATTAAATTTGACTTTATGTTCTACTTCTATCTTCCGTTCAAGTTAATTAAGTTACTAGCAAAATAATGGAAATGCATAACACTACAATAGAACCAAATGTAGTTCAAAGTATTGATAATACCATACCTACCAAAGGACTTCCAAACTCGAGAGTCAGTCCACACTACAAACCTTTTTGAACTTTACCAAAATTACCATGACAATTAACTCCGGGAACAACATCCAACTACACATTTTTGACTGTTTTGTGCACTTTTTCCTTCTCTTTGTGAACTTTCTTCGAACATTGACCCAGAATCCTTCATCGTGATCGGTTTGACCGAGATATCTACGCACCCTCAAATTATTTGCCTCAATCAAAATGTTAATTTCTCCCAAACCAGTTTGAGTATGACGGCCAAACCTAATGAATTATTTACATTCATACTCCTCAATGAATGCTCTCTTGCCTTTAACTACAATCTCCCATTGAGGGTCTATTGGATCTTTGATGTTAAAATATTGGTGAGCATGTGTGGCCAATATGATGGGATTATCCTTCCAACCGACTCAGCTACGATGTACAAGTGTGAAACCTAAATCCTTATTCCTGAGACCGTTGTTCACATAAACCCATTGACATTTGAAAACTGGGACTCATACAGTGACATAATCAAGTTCCCAAATTTCAATAATAGTTCCAAAATAGCTACTTTTGGCATACATGGGATTGTCATCGCTACCACTCGCAACTAGCAAAGCCTCAGACATGAGAGTTACACCATTGTTTTGTGACAAACTCTTTTCATCCATAGATTTTATCCCAAATGTAAATTCATTTATATCTTAAGCTCCGTTTGATAAAACTATCCTTGATGGTCTTTGAGCCAACCATTTCACAGAGGATGGAGGTATACCCCTCTCCACATGATGTCGTAGTCATGAAGTAAAAGTAGAAGTATGTTGCAAAAAATGTTCTTCTTTGAATTTGGGATGCATGACCCTAACATCCTCTATGTGCATCTTAATGTATGGGAAGACATCCTCATGATTTTGTAGAACATAAAGGTGAGCTGCACACAAATCATATAAACTAGGGTTTAACACCTTCCCTTGTCGAACACCCTGTCCCCCCAACCTCACTTCATGCCTCAATTTGAGAATCCCAATAGAATCAACGTCCATCATATTATTTTTGCAAAATTGAATAACTTCATCTGCAATGTAACGCTGCACAATACTAGCATTGGTCCGGTACCAATTCTTGACAAAGTGTTTAAAAAAATTCATGTACCTCTCCAATGGTTACATCCACTAAAGAAATAAGGGACCGTAGAGTTTGATCTCCCTCACTAAATGGACTATCAAATGAAGAATAATATCAAAAAAACAAGTGGGGATTACATCTCCATCCAACACAAAACTTTGACTACCATCGCCTGGAAACGATCAAGCTTAGCATCGGTAATGGATTTCAAACAAATTAACTTGAAGAAAAGGAAAAGCTTAGTGATGCACAATCTAACATGAGATTGTAGAGATGCCCTAATCGTGATAGCATTCAGTTCTTGCATCAAATATGATAGTCATGTGATTTTAAACCAACCAACTTCAAATCAGTTAGAGAAACACATGAAGTAATGTTTGAAAAATAACTAGCTGGAACCTTGACACCACTAAGGGTCTCACAATACGACTTCTTCTCCACCTCCAATATAGAATAACAAGAATGAGGTAGATAAAAATCATCATCATTTATAACAGGACCTAAATATTTCTTAATTCTCATTTTGACTAGGTCAAGCCGAGCCTTCAGCCTGTCCTTAGTTTTACCGGGTGTATTCAGCAATGTCCCCACCAAAGAATCATACGCATTCTTCTCAATGTGCATCAAATCAAGATAATGCCTAATTTATAGGTGCTTCAAATAAGGGGGTTTGAAAAATATAGAACATTTCTTCCAACTTCCCTCACATGAAGCCTTACACTTTTTTTTTCTCAAAATCATAGGTAAATCCTTAAATATATCAAAAACCTCAACACTAGTCAAGGGTATTTGTAGTCCCCTACGCTTTACTACGTCATTGAACCACTTCTTAGCTATGCGCCATGGGTGGCCGTATGGAAGAAACTGCCTATGGCCAAGATAAGCTGTTTTACACCCATGTTTCAAATGACAGAAGGTTGTTTCCTTTTTACACACTAGACAAGTATAGTTTCCTTTCACCGAGTACCTTGACCGGTTCCCATATGTGGGAAAATCATTTATGGTACAAAACAACAAAACCTTCAATTTAAAATCTTCATTTGTACTTCTATCATACATCTGAACCCTAGTATTGAACAGGGTCAACAATTTATCCACTAACGGAGCCAAGTAAACATCAATGTCGGTACCAAGTTACTTAGGACCGGAGATTATCATAGATAATAACACATACTTCATCTTCATTGTCAACCCAGATGGCAGATTATAAATCAACATCATAATAAGCCACAAGCTTTGTGTGCTAATAATATTACCAAATGGATTCATTCCGTCAGTAGAGAGCCCTGGTCTTAAATATCGTGGTTCTGCATAGATCTAGGGATACATAATATCAAGTTTCATCCACCGTTCACTATCCGACGTCTGACTGATGACGCCATCCCCTTGTCATTATCTTTCGGCGTGCCATCACAACAACTTTGCATCTTCTTCGGGAAAGAAACAACTTCTTCAAGTAGGTAATGATAGGGATGAAACCATAAAACTATGGCCAATATCTTTTTGTTTTAAAGTCAACTCCGCTATAGCACCAACATTAATTCCACCACACTTTAAGTTGTAACAAGATTCACTACGAACCCGACAATTATCTAGGACCTTGTCCTCCTCCCCCCGTATAACATACAATCATTGGCACAAGCATTAATTTTTTTAATTCCAATCCCATTGGATATAAAATACTTTTAGCGGTATACGATCGGTCGGGAAAAATATTTCCTTCGAAAATAAAATCACAAGTCAATTCAAGAGTCTCCGTCATCCCTTTTTTCATTCCAACCATATTTCGCTTTCAAATTTGTCAATTTCAAGGTGGCACTCAAAACCTAATGTATAGCAAAGTTGTGCAAGGGCATCTTCTTATCATTATGCAAAGCTTTAAGAACCTCGGCTTTACCATGAAAATGTCTAGCAACATGCTCCACCATCTCCTCGAATCCCTCATTAAGAAATGGATAATATGATTCTTTACGAAGTTGGCCTTCCTCCGCACCCGTTTCACCTTCCCCGTGTTCTACCCAAGAAATGTAACTAGTTTGAAAACCACAATTGATGAGATGTTCACGCAACTTCTTCCGTACCAAACATACATCATTTATACAATCCCTACTAGGGCATTGGGCTCACAGCACACCGTTATTCGAAGTGTGTGCAAAGGCAACCACAAAAAATGATTAAATTTCTGGGAAGTACTTCGGTGATTTTCTCAAGTCCCTACTAATCAATTCAACTCGGTCCATAATTGATTACCTATATACGAGTGTAATCCAAAAACCCATTAAGAAGGAAGAACAACATACATTAACATTTAAGCAACAAACATTGACATTTACTCATTCACATAAACAATTATTTAGATATCAGGTCTCAAACTATTTCAACCCAAATCAATGTCCTACAACAAGTGTAATTTACTTATTCGTACCTTGACCGATGCCAATGTTATACATTCCTAGGACTTCATGATGCCCAATTGTCACTTTCATTTTCCAAACAAATAGATGTAAACAAAATATGAACACAAATACCAGGTTTTAAAATAATATCAATTAGGTAAGTTCTGAACTCAGAAGTCTCTCCCGAGGGCCCCCATTCCCGAGCCACCTTATTTTAGAGTCCGGAAAAATTACTTAATTCATGATCTGATTCAGGAATTGTACGAGCCAGCCAGCACCACACGTTCCAAACACGGAACCAAGGCATCCTAGCCTTCCGGAATCGTAACAACACTAGTTAAAAGGCAGTTTGGAAAAATTTCCTTTTATTGAACCAAAACAAAGGCGTGTCTATAATGAACCATAGTTTATTGTAAAGCATCGAAGACATTTATTGAAAAACTGGCTTCTTATTTGGTTGACTCGCCTTTGTTTTGTGAATCCAACTGAATTACTCTAGTTCCGAATTCAGAACTTATGAAGGAAAGTAGTTCCTCAAAAAAAATTAAGGAACCGCCTTTGTTGGCTGTCTTTAATCAAGCAGTCTCCATTGGATAAAAAGGCCCTGGAAAAATATTAGCGATAGGTCCCTGTAAAATAATTAGAGATATATCTTTGTAAAATAATTAGAGATAGGTCCTTAGAGCTAGAATATATTTAGAATTTTATAAAGGACCCTACCTAAAGTTTAGGATGCCTCAAATGAGACTATCTCCAAAATGAAAACGGTGGACAGATTTTCAAAAGATAATTGAATGTTTGTTAAACACCAAATCCAACAAAGATATAGTGTCGTATATTTATTTATTTATTTTCAATAATACCATGTGTTATAGTGGGGGTTTGACATAGACCCCACCCGTTTATTAAAATAAATAGAAATTACAAAGAAAGTGGGAGGCATAAAAATTATAACCTTACCTAAAAAAACAAAAAGACATAAAAATATCTATCTATAGTATATATTAAAGGAGACCATTTTTTCCCAAATGTCCTTCACACGTGATTTTTTCTACGTGTCACTCGTACAAATTTCCACGTCAGCTTTAAAAAATTAATTCAAAAAGTAATTTAAAAAAATTAATCCCTAAATTCCAATGCAAGCCTCCTCTCCAAAGATTTTCAATACTTTTTAAATGCTTCAATACTCTCTATTGATGATTAATATATTACTATATTTATGAGCATGCACATTCTTTCATAGTACTTATTTTTTAGAATACTTATTTTTAAATTGGATACATTTTCCATTTTTATTTATCTTTTTGATATTATCAAATTCCATTTCATGAAAATAAGTGAATAATTTTTATTTTATTTTTCCTCTCTGTAATTGATTCTGTCCACACAATTTAATTTTCCTATAAAAATATTTAAAATTACTATGTTAAACATGTAAAAATAATAGATGGAGTAATTATTTTTGTTTAGGTAAGTGTTTCTAAAAAAAATATTTTTAGAAAAATAATCAATTTAGAATGCTTTATCCCAAGCACTATATAATAGAAATTGATTGCTTTTTGGATGGTGGTGTCAACCATGGATATTAAAGTCATTTTAACTAAGTTAAATCCATGTTGTCTAAAAATAACATATTTATATTATAATATGTTACTCATTTAATTCAGTACTATATATAATCAATCATGACTCATACTAATAATATATTATTTACAATATATAATCAACCCTAACTTGTTAAAATATAAAAATTCTTAAGATATAATTAAAATTATAAAATTTTCATTGTCCTATATATATCAGTGAAGAAAATTTAAAGAAACAAATAATCTGAAATAACAAAATGTTCAGATTTTTTATATACATTGATAGAATACTTCTGATAGAAATATGTATATATTATTTATTTATTAATTTATTCATGGCAAAGTTTTGTTTTAGACCGACTAACTGATAAATGAGAACACTTTATATATAATTAGTGAGACTAATAAGGTCATTTAATATTTTTATTTATTTATTGCAATGAGATACATATATTTATGATAGCCTTTTAAAATGAATCTCAACATATAAATAATTACCTTTAAATAATTTGAATGAAATATTATAAAAATAATCAAATTTTATTATATTCATTATTTAACAATTTTTAACAATCTTATATAGTTTTTCTTGGATAACTATACTGTAAAATTTTAAATAATTTTTTTAAATTTTAATATAAACTATAACATGTAAAAAGTTAATCCTACTATTTTAATTAATAATATTGCGCAACTCACAATGGTACTCCGCTAGTTATAAATAATAGATATTGTATTGAAATATTTTACATGTAAATCATTTCAATTTTTTATTTAACAATCCTCTATAAATTTTATTTACAATTTTTCTTGTATGATTTTATATATTTTTGTTAATTAACCTTTAGAAATAACTTATTTTAGCACATATCAATATGTGATAAGTGATAAAATTAAAATAATAATTCAATAAACTATATTAAATTATTATTATTAATTTTAATTTTAATATTAAATTTCAAATACTTTTAATAATTATTAATTATAAATATTAACATTTTAATACTATATCAATTTTATTTATTTCTCTAATATGATTAATTTATATATTTTGTAATTTTCTACTTCTATCAATTAATCATGAATTGTGTACAATACCCCTAATTTACACATTTTAGATCTAACGTATACAATTTTTGATATTATAAATAAGCCCATCGTTCTTTGTAACCTTGGTTCCGCTACCGCTGTTGCTATAAATGACCAACTTTTACTGTTGGTTTCATCTGAAATTGATGTACATAGTACAATATTCGTTGACCATGGTATTTTTTTTGTCTTCCCTAGAATATTTAATAAAATATTTCTTTCTCTAAAATGTCATTTTTTGTTCGGAAATGATTCATTGATCATGGTAATGAAAAAAATACAATGTTATAAATTAATCACAATAAAGTTTTAAATAATATATTGGAAGTAGAAGAAAATGGACATCTATAAATCATTTGCACGAAATTTAATAAGTAAAAATTATCATCTAATATAAATATTTTAATAAAAGAGTATGATTATAATAAATATATTTTTATCATAAATCGTGCAATGGCACGCTATTACAATTAAATCTTCAAAATTTGATCATTTTTCATATTATATGGAATCCATATGCATATAATGTTGATAATGATGATGTTGTTTCACTAAAGTGACATCTATAAATATTTTATCAAGATAAAATCTTGGGAAAGACCGTATTTCCATATATTAATGGAAAGAAAATATTTAATTAAAATAATAGAAAGGTAAAAGTTTTCATTTACAATATTAAAAATTTATTAAGCAATGTGTAGTAGTTATAAGTTTATAACCCGATTAATGCAATCCAAAAATTTTGTCTTTTTTTTGTAATGAATAAACTTTCATTACCTTAACCCATCAAAAAACCACATACATCATTTCCTATACACCTCTTACATTCCTCAATGACTTTCTATCACAAGTTTAAAAAAAATTTATCTTCATTTCTTC
>JAULKK010303021.1:0-12426 GCA_032355705.1 Rubia peregrina
TTTTAAAATATGATATTTGAATTTTACAATAATTAAGGTAAAAGTCATTGTGGACTATCTATGAGCTTATGGAAAGACTGCATTTCCTGAGACTTTCTCATTATACTATATACCTGTGATAGCTTCTGCTTTATATCTCATGTGTACGTAATAGTAAAAATATCAGCAACATGTAACTATGTTGGAATATATCTAATAAGAAGACATCTATGTACAATCATCTCACGAACAAAGTGGTAGTCTACTCAATATACTTGCTATGATCATGATGAATTGGATTGCCAGCAAAATATGTGGTATAATCATTATAACGATAGACGGTAGCCGGTAGCCGGATGACAAAGAAACTATCCTTGTTAGACTTAGCCAAATAAAAGACTAGGGTTTGTTAGAGTTAGAGTTGTAGTTACCTTACGACTCTCTGATGTAATCTTCTATTTATTCTCATGAATCACTGACAACCATATCACGGGAAAATATTTTGTCATGGTATCAGAATCTCACCGATCTTGGCCGTGATCTATTTCAACCTCTCATTTTCTTGTTCTTTTCCATTGCTGACACAACATTCCCGCTGGTGTCCCTTTCCACCGATTTCCCGACCAACTTTCGGCAATTTCCAGCAGCCTCCGACGCTGCTTCCCTCTCAAGCCTTTGGCGGTCGACATCCTTTCTCTCACAGTCATCTTCAGCAAATTTTGTTCACCGTGTTCTCCAGTTCCAATTGTAGTGGCGAATCAGTTATGTCATGGATCTCAATTCTTAAGCTCTCACGGTCTCCGGCGAGTTCAAATCCCTCGACAGTATAATTCTTGAGCCTTCTTTCTCTATGAGTTCAAGTTCCTATTTTCGGCGAGTTCCTGCATGTCGGCATTCTCCAGCAGCGTCATCCAGTTCCAGGGTGACATTCCATCTCTGGCGTCCTCCAATTCCAGCTGCGACAGCATCTTCATCACCATCCCATGTTGTCCCTCTATTCACTCACGCGCAAACCCTTCAGGTGCGTTCTTTTCACGCGCGGTAGCTCTTCAGTGCGTCAGATCCATGTGCGAGAAGATTCTTCAGTGTGTGTTTATCATGCGTGATTCAGCTTGTAGATTTTTGGCATTATTTTCCGTGCATAAAATCAACTTGCAGATTTTCCGTGCACACACTCAGCATTGGCATTAGGCATTATGACACATTTTGGTGGTAATTCCATATTTAAACATTGTGGTTCCAAGTGGATTGTAGACTTTAGCACCACAAAACATACAGTATCGTCCCCCACTGTTGTTGATCATGTGACACCTTATGATGATTCTTCCTGTGTCTATGTTGGTAATGGTTATTACCTCCTTATTACTCATGTCGGTGATTCTCAGATATTTTTTAAGACTCTGCCTCTTTATGATGTGCTTATCGTGCTTGATATCACTAAAAATGTGCTTTCGATTAGAAAATTAACTCAGGATTTAAACAGTGTTGTTTGTTTTGATGACCGCTCATTTATTATTCGACATAAAATAACTAGGAAAACCTTAGGTCATGATCATATTGAAGATAGGCTTTGTGTTTTAGGTTATGGCGCATCTGCTTTACTATCTACCATGGAATCCAGTAAGTCGCGTGCATCTTTTAAAACTTGGCATGCTACACTTGTTCATGTTCCGTATTCCGTTGTTTATGGTTTGCGTGCTTATGGATCCTTATCTGTCTCATTGGTTTTGCCGAAATCCACCCATTGTGATACACGTGAAAAGGCTAAAGGGAAGCAATTATATTTTAATTCAAATGATAAACATGATGATAGAGTACTTAATCTAGTTCATTGTGATTTATGGGGTCCCTCTCCTATTTTATTTGCTGATGATTTCTCCCACTATGTTATTTTCCTTGATGATCATTCTCAACTCTCTTGGTTTACCCACTACGACAGAAATATGATTTTTGGGATGTTTATCGCCAATTTGAGGCTTTTGTGGAGAATCAGTTCTCTTCCACCATTAAAGTTTTTTAGAGTGATGAGGGAACTAAGTTCGTAAATGGTCTTTTACGCTCTCACTTTCAGACAAAAGGCATTCACCATCAGATTTCTTGCCCGTATACTCGTGAGCAGAACAATCAGGCTGAGCGTAAACAGCGCCACATTGCATAGATGGGCTTGTTTGTGTTATACCACTTGCATATCCCTCTCTTTCAATGGCCTCACACCTTTGCTTCAATCGCTTAGACCATAAATTGGTTGTCAACTCCTATTCCTTGCGGACGATCACCATATGAAGTTATTAATGACCGGGTTCTCATATACATGAGCTTTCATGTATTTGGTTGTCTTGTGTACCCTTAACTTCGTCCATATGCAGCTCACAAACTCGCTCCTCGTATTTTTTCCTATATCTTTCTTGGGCACAGCTCCCAGTACAAGGGATATTGATGTTTGGATCCTATGTCTGGAAAGATATATGTCAGCAGATATGCTCAGTTTGACGACACTTCCTTCCCTTATACCGATGGTTCTACTTTGATATCTCCATTCTTTTAGGATGACTCTACTTTTTTGGATCACGCTAATGCATCAGCTGATATTCCTACTTCTTCCACAGTGGTATCTCTTCCTGCTCAGGTTGCCAGCCCTCCTGGCTCATCGATGCTATCATCCTCACTGACTGCGACATCCTGTTATGTCTGCTCTACTGATTCAGGTTATCCAGTGGCCTCTCCAACACATCCTTCTTTGCATATCTCACCATCAACCAACTCACCCGGTTTGCTGGCTAGCCCATCCAGTTCACCGGCCACCTCACCGGCCCTTTCATTGGCCGCGGCTGCTCCTCCGATCTCTCTACCTTAGCTTCATTATCATCATACGGCTACTCAGTTTGCGACTGCTTCTATTCAGCGCAAAGATTATTTTGACATTGTTACTCATGGTCTTCTTGTCACCTTGCTTTCCCATACAGAACCAATAGATTATTGCTCGGGCCTTCAGGTCCCAGGTTGGGTTTCAGTTATGAATAATGAGATGGCGGCTCTTTGTGGATAGTACACCTGGGATTTGGTTCCACGACCATCGAATGTCAACATTGTTGGCTCCAAGTGGGTTTATTCGGCTGAAGTATTATCCCGATAGCACAGTTGATCGCTATAAGGCCCGTCTCGTGGTGCAAGGTTTTTCTCATATCCATGGTTTTGACATTGACCACAGCTTCAAACTTGTGGTCAAAGCCTCTACGGTTCAGATAATTCTTGCTATTGCAACTATGCGCTCTTGGCCTCTTCATCAGCTGGATGTCAAGAGCGCCTTTCTCAACGACATGCTTGATTCTCTAGTTTATATAGCGCAATGAGTCGGCTACAAGGACCGCTTCACCCAGATTATTTTGGTCGCTTGCAGAAGGTCATTTATGTCTCAAGCAAGCCCTCGGGCATGGTTTCAGAGTTTCAACACCTACTTGGTACAGCTCAATTTTCAGTGTACCTCGTCTGACACTTCTCTATTATTTCTATCTTGGGGATCATCGTTGTTGTACTTGTTAGTTTACCTCGATGACATTATTCTTAAAGGCAATTATTTGACTCTTCTTTGACAATACATTAATCGTACGCATCAGTAGTTTTCCATTAAGGACTTGGGTGCTCTTCATTTCTTCCTTGGCTTGGAATTTTCACCCACTTCTTTGGGTCTTCTTCTTAGCCAGGCCAAGTACGCCAGGGATATTCTTACTCATGTCAGGATGTCCGATGCGGCTCTAGCTTCCACTCCATTTGTGCCCAGCTCCCAGCTACATAGCATCAGTCGTTCTTCATTCTGGAACTTGACAGTATCGTTCTTTGGTTCAGGTGTCTCTAGTATCTTACTATTACTCATTAAGATTTAGCGTTTCGGTCAACACAGTTACTCAATATCTTCAGTACCCTCGAGATGATCATTTTACTGCAGTTACTCGGATTCTCCAATATGCTTGAGAAATTTGGCACTTAGGTCTCTCCTTTTGTTTTGCCATCTCTCCCGAGGTGTTGGGTTATTCTGATGTTGATTGGGGCTACTTTCTTGAGACATGGTGTTCTACATATGGTTATATTGTAGAAACCTTGCTTCCTGGAGTGCAAAAAAACAGCCTACTATTTATCATTCCAGCACCGAGTTTGAGTATTGTGTTCTCGCCAATACGGCTTCTGAGATTGTCTAGCTGACTCATCTTCTGCGAGATCTTCGTGTTCCGCTTTCTGGTTTCCCACTTCTATTAAGCAATAACAGTAGTGCAATTTTCTTGGCTTAGAATCTTGTTGATCACAAGCGGGCGAAGCACATCGACATCAACTATCATTTTATTCTGGAGTTAGTTGTGGTTGGAAATCTGCGCGTTGCTCATGTTTGCACTACATTCCATATTGCACATATATTCACCAAGTGTCTCTCTCGTCCTCTATTTGAGATTTTGAGATTAAAGTTTTGCATCTCTGAGCATCTGACGCTTCACTTGATGGGGGTGTTAAGCTTAGTTAAATAGATGATTAGGGTTTATTAGAGCTAGAGTTGTAGTTACCTTACGACTCTCTGATGTAATCTTCTATTGATTCTTATGAATTAGTAACAAACGGATCACGGGAAATTGTTCTTTCAACCCCAGATCAGCAAGAAGCTGATGCAGCCAAATTGTTTCAACTGCAGCAGATGCAACAACCCTATATTCAGCTTCAGTTGAGGATTTAGACACAGTAGGTTGCTTTTTAGAGTGCCAAGAAATCAATTCTTTCCAAGAAAAATGGCATAGTCAGTGATTGAGCGACAACTATCAGGACAACGAGCCCAATCAGCATCAGAAAAAACCACCACTAACTTAGGGGGCTTAGCAAGTAGAGAAAAGGACTAAATTCAAAGGTACCCTGCAAATATCTGAAAATTATCTTCATAGCATGATAGGTGAGTAGTACGAGGAGCATGCATAATGTCATAAACCATATTAACAACATACGCAATATTCGGATGAGTTATAGTTAAATATTGCAAAGCACCAATCATACTATGATAATCGTGGGATCAGCAAGAAGGTCCCCATCAACGGAGAACAACATAACTCTAGAAACACAGAGTGTGCGTACAGATTTAAAAGTATAAAGATGATTTTTTTAGTAAATCAAACACATAATTCTATTGGGACAAAAATAGGCAGCCACAAGAGGTACGCGACACCTGAATAGCTAGAAAATAATGAAGATCCCCTATGATCCTTCATAGAAAAATGAGACAAGGGAATATAAATGAGTTTATGAACTAGATCAAAACTACTAACCGTGAGAAATATATCATCCACATAAAGAAGAAAATAGGCATATGAACATAGTATTTTTTTAAAAATAGAGGTGTCATAAGTGTTGCATATAAAACTAATGGATAATAAAAATAACTGCTGAAACCGGAAAACCAAGCTCAAGGAGCCTGTTTCAATCTATATATATATACTTATATAAACGATAGATGTAATTTGCCATTGAGGGCACAAAAATATTTGGTTGGCGCATGTAAACTTCCTCAGTTTAAAAACAACGCAAGAAGACATTTTTAATATCTGATTGACGAACAATCCAATTAAGAGATACAACAATAGTATAAACTAAATGCATAGTGTAGTAGGTTTCACTATAGGACTAAATTTGTTTGATATGAATCTCCTTATAATGATCATGTTTGTTGAATGTTTAGAAGCACTCGTCAACGGGTTGGTCGAAACACCCTCTTTAATAAAAGAAGACGTACTCGACTTATGTTGAAGAACACAACTTAATCTACGGTGATACGAGGCTTACTCTACAAACCAAGCACCATTTTCACGCTTTAACACAAAGAACAACTAGTTATAAGCACTAAATAAAAAAATCTCAAAACCTAACGATTCAAGCGCTTGAATAAGTAATAGAGATATAATTGATTTAGAATCGGGATAAAAAATGAATACCCTTTCGAATTGGTTTTGTATATATCATGTTCCATATTTGTTTCTAATTTGTATAACATTTGTACTTACTTTCTATCATGGTATTAGTCAGGTCTCCCTAAAATTCCTGACATTTTTTCTTTCCTCTTCAACAAAAAAAAAACACAAAAATAGAAACAAAAATTCCCCGGCTACTAGCATTTTTCTTCAGTTTTTCCCGGCGACAAGCTTTCCTTCGGCGAGTCACTTCTCATCCGCATGCTCCATTTCACTGGAAGCCACTTGTCCATTTGGCCGCTAATTTCGTCGACCATCCGCTGATTGTCGACCGATGATTGCAAGCCCGTGCTATGTGATCGGTCCGATTGGTGTTCGGTGACCTCCATTTTTCTTTTCTAGCGTCTCTAGGTTCTCCAGGTTATCCACTGAAGCCTTTTGCTTCTTCTATTGGCGTCAGATCAAAGCTTTGCCTTCTCCAATTTTCTGATTTTCGTTCGGCACATAAAGTCACGCGCGAGCTATTTACTAGATGCATCTTTTCCATTTGGTGCGTGAAGTCACGCGTGAAGGATTTTTGACACACCTTCTCTTTTTAGCCACATGAAACCACACCCCAGCTATTCACACTCCCTAGCTTCTCACGATCTTTTCATTTAATCACAAATTGATCATTTAATCGCAAATTGATCATTTAATCGCGATTTTTCAATTTATCATCAGTTTTATGGCCCATTTTTATCAACCATGGAGTCAATAATGTGATGTTTTGGCCTATGTTGCTTCTTCTTGCTTTAAATTTTACGGTTAATAGTACTAGTTATAGTGTTTGTAGTGTGAGAAATTTAATCACATTGTCTCATTGTGTCCTCGCTTTGTTTCTCGAGCTCTACCTCCAGCCTCTCTACCATATTCTCCTCAATATGCTTGCTAGATAGCTGATTCAGGCGCGATCAACCACATGACTTCTTCTCAGTCTGCTCTTAATCGCATCACTCCATATTTTGGTAATAATCATGTTATTGTTGGTAATGGTTATGTCCTTAACATTACCAATGTTGGTCATTCTCGAGTATCTGATTCCTTATCTTTGTCTAATGTTTTGGTTGTTCCACAAATTACAAAAAAAATTGTTGTCTATTAGTAAGTTGACTTGGGATATGAATGATGTTATTTATTTTGATGATTCCTCTTTGTTGAGTTGTCAAATACATGTATTTTCTGCAGCATTTAACATCTCTTTTGTTATCTTTTTGTTGGAAGATTGCTAGATTTAGGTAGGTTTATATCATAAGGGGTTTAGAGACCATTTTCGGTTTTCATATCTAAGTCCTTTTTGTAACCTATTTTAAGTCTAATGGAATTGTGTCCTTGTAAGTGATGTGCTCACCTCTTTTTAGAACATTTGAAACTCGTATTTGTAATAGATTAGGGTTTTATATAAAGATAATGGATGCTTTGTTAATAAGAACATAACGATGATTTAGGAGTTATATCTTAAGTCTCTAGTTTAAGGATTTTTTAGAATGCCCTTCATGACCATGCTCATGATGAAATATTAAGAACGAAGATTCACAAAGAAAAAGGAGCTTAGAAGTGAAGGCCAACACGATTTGATAGAAGAAAATATCCAGATTGAATAAAGAAGACTGGCCGACCGACACAAAGACCAGCCAGCCGACTGATCGGGTTCAGATGACTGGGTGCGTGACTCATGCACTTAGCCGCATGCCCAAAGAAAAGGGCCAAATCAGCCCTCAGGTGAAAAATGTGCTGCCAGCGCAGTGAGATATGCGGCCGCAGGCGTGATGCTCAGACCGCACCCAAACAGGTGCACGACCCACATCCGTCTACTAATGTTTTTACTTTTCTTGGCCAAATCTTAACCACTTAGACTATAAATACCTTCTATCTTATCCAATCTTCATATGGCCGACTTTCTATTCTTAGAAACCCTAGTTTTCATTAGCTCTTCTTCATTTGTTGCTTATCTACAATGAGATTTCATCCCCTTTTATGGATTTTATTTATCTAGGCTAAATATACTCCTGGGAGCAATTCGTAAGCATTTCTAGTATGAATTTGTGAGATTTGGTTTATCCTATTTTGTGCTTTGATATCAAGTATGTTTTGAACTTTGTTGTGTGATTAATGCATGATTTAGACTAGGATGATCAACTAGTTAATGATTGTGAATTGATTGTTTGCTAGTCAAACCCGAAAGACTTTTTTGTTTCGTCGAGGTAATTATTGATGATTGACGTTAGGTTGTAGTTAGGGGTGACAACAAATTGTAATTTTTTATTGATGAAATTGTTTAGGTTTAGGATGAATTTGAATGGTTTTTCCTGATTATCGATGTGGCACACTAATAACGTCTAACATGAAGACCGACCCTCATAGTCATAATTAGTAGATACACTTGTGCTATCTATATGTTTCGCACTTACATGATATTGTGGTAGTTGTGCTGGGTCTCCATGTTCATTGCTATTCTCGGGAAAGTCTATGACACCGATTGTCTAGAGTGACCCGATGGTAAGGGTTATTGTGTGGCCTCGATCACCCATTCTAACTCTAACCGAGGAGAGGTGAGAAATGTCTTCACTCAAAAGGTGTTGATAAGTTCTCCACAATATGTGGTCAATGTATGAAAATAGGATAGTTAGTCGATGATCAAAGGATAGCTAGAAATGTAAATAAATTGCGCCCAAGACACGCTATAATCTTAATTATATCCTTTGTGCTAGTGTGATAGTATTTACATTTTTCACTCTAATTTTTTTTGTTAATTTAGTTTCTTAAAGTAGTCTTAGGGTTTTCCCAAAATCAGAACCCCCCTCAACTTTGTTACTGAACACTTAGAGGGACATCTTTGTGCTTTTAGTTACGTTTCATACTGGATTGAATCCTTTTTCTCTGTGGACGACCCCGAATTTTCACTAGTTACTCTCTATTAGTTAGCTGCACTAGGGCCTTATAAATTGTATCTTTGATAAGCATGACGACGGCCTCCCATTCTTTCACTATTCCGAACAAGTTTACAAGTGATATTATTGGCAAAGACCATCGTGATGGGAGCTTATAAGTTTTGGATTATGGTGATGCAGATTTATATGCTTTTGTTGCATCGAGTGCGTCTAAAGCATCTTTTGAACTTTGGCAGAGTAGACTGGATCATGTTCCTCACAACATCATTTCTTGTTTGAGTAAGTCTGGATGTTTGTCTGTTACTAGTCTCCTTCCAAAGAAGCATTTGTGTTCCTTTTGTGAGATAGCTAAGGGTACATTTCCTTCTTTTACTAAAAATAATAGATGTGCATCACATTTGCTTGATTTGGTTCACGGTTATCTTTGGTGGCCCACGTGTGTTGTCTCTTGTGCTGGTTTCTCTTATTATGTTATCTTTGTTAATGAGAACTCTCATTTCACTTGGTTCTACTCTCTACTGTGCAAGTATGATTATGTAGAAGTATGTCTTCATTTCGAGGCACTAGTTGAGAACCAGTTTTCTACCTCAATTAAGGTTTTCATAGTGATGTAGGGACAGAGTTTATAAACTCTCGCATGCAATCTCATTTTTCTTCAATGGGAATTCATCACTAGCTTTCATGTCTATACACACCAAAGAAAAATGGTCTAGCTGAGCGGAAAAATCTTCACATCACGGAAATGGGGATCTTATTGCTTTTCCATTCCGGTTTGCATCACTCTTTTTATGTGATGCATTTATTACAACTACCTACATTATCAACTGCCTGCATGCACTTGTTTTATCTGGTCGGTCTCCATTTTTTGTTATTTTTGGCAATACTCTCGATTACTCCAACTTTCATCATTTTGGTTGTCGAGTTTTTTCGTATACACGCCCTTATGCTTCTCATAAATTGGCGCCTCAAAGCTTTCCATGTATTTTCTTAGGATAGAGATTTCAATACAAGGGATACTGTTTCCTTGATCCTCCAGCGAAAAAGGAGTACATCAACCATCATGCTTGATTTGATAAGCTTTTATTCCCTGCCACCCGTATTGGTTCTGTGAATGCACCATCGTCGCTTGATGTTTCTGCCTTTTTGGAACCTCGCTTGTGCCTTTGGAGGTGTTCCAGCTGTCTACATCACCCAATTTGCCATTATTTTAGATGATTGTGATTTAAAGTCTGTAGAGAGAGCTCAAGTTGTGCTTGATCTTTCCTGTGTCTGCCCGCCGATTGCACTTCCACAACCTACAATGCAGCCGTACGCATCACCGAGATTACCTCTGCCCTCGTGTACGGTCTACACAGCGATGTTTCCTCCATCTGTATCTACTAACGCGCCTCTTTAGGTTTTGTGGTCGTGTATCAGCTCCCTAGTGTTTGATTGTAGCTTGTCTCGAGCTCTACGTCGCCTCTGTCGCACTAGCTCACCTCTCGTCATCTGATGGCCACTCGCTCTCGTACTGGCTCACTCAGGTTCAAATATTTTTTTAACTGTGATATTTCTGGTTTATTGAGTGCTTTATTTTCTAAGACTGAGCCAATGAGTCATTACTGGACTTTTAAGGATCTTGAATGGGTTCCTACCATTGATTCCGAAATGGAGGCTCTTTGCACTCAGAGGGCATGGGATTTGGTTCCTCGTCTTTCTTCGTCCAATGTTTTTGGTTCCAAATGGGTGTACTGTTTGAAGTACAAGGTTGATGGCTCGCTTGATAGGCATAAAGTGAGTTTGGTTGCAAAAGGTTTTTGGCATCAACCTGGTTTTAATTATGATCACACATTTAGCCCTATTGTGAAGGATTCTACTATTTGTGTTGTTTTATCTTGGGCTGTTCTTCATAAATAGTCATTACGTCAACTTGATATCAAAAATGCATTTTTAAATGGGTTTCTTGACTTCCCAGTTTATATGGAGAAGCTAGCTGAAGACAAAGACCTTATGCACCCGGAATATGTTGATTTTCTACACAAGGCCATTTATGATTTCAATCACACGCCCCGTGCTTGGTTTCAGCGTTTTAGCTCCTTTTTTACTGACCTAGGTTTTGTGTGCAACTCATTAGATACATATTTATTTGTACTCTCTCAGGGTGCCTCTCTCCTTTATTTATTAGTTTATGCTGATGAATTTATTCTTACTAGGAATAATGGTCTTCTCATTAGTAATTTTATTGATCGGGTTCATCAGGAATTCAAGATTACCAATCTTGTCACTTTGCAGTATTTCTTAGGTTTGGAGGTTGTTTGTACTTCCGACAGCTTATTCCTTGGTCAAGCTTGATACGCCAAGGACATTTTTTTGCACGCAGAGATGCCAAATTCCTCACCTATGGCCATTTGATTTGTGGCTTTAATGTAGCTTCTTAGCTCTTCTTGTAAGCCATTTGGAAATCCTACACTTTATCGATCTCTAGTTGGTGCACTTCAGTTCCAGTCGATTACACGTCCTAGCTTGTCTTATACATGTTGTGAATAGGGCTAGTCAGTTCATGCAGGCTCCTACTGATGACCATTTCATAGTTGTTACACAAATTTTGCACTATGTGCGTGATACTCTTCACTACGGACTATAGTTTCACACAAATTTGTTTGATTTACTAGTTTTAGGTTATTGTGATGCCGATTTAGCTCATTTTACTGAGACCCGTAGGTCTACATAGGGTTATTCCATTTTTCTTGGTGGTAACTTGGTGTCTTAGAGCGCTAAGAAGTAACCTACAGTCTCTCATTCTAGTTCGGAATCTAAATACCGGGTTATGGCCACCACTGCTGCGAAATTAGCTTGGTTGATAAATCTTCTTCAAGATATACGTGTATCGACTCGGGTACCTCGTGTTTTGCTGTGTTATAATAATAGTTCTCTCTTTCTAGCTCATAATCCTGTTTTGCACAAGAGAGCCAATCATATTGATATCGATTATCATTTTGTACGTGAGATTGTGTCTTCTAGAAAACTTAAGGGTTCTCATGTTTCAACAGACTTGCAGCTTACTAACATCACTTGTAGAGAGCTTTCTATTAAAGGCGGCAATGGAAGGTGGTTTTCAAGATTTTGCCTAAAACTACCTTGGAAAGAAGTTTCCAAACTCTAAAACTTTGATTTGTACCCCCTTCCTATTTAAAGATGATTAAATGGAAATGGAATGTGGTTTATGAAAAACTACCTTTAATTAGGACTTATTAAAGGCGGTTTAGGGCCTAATCACCTTTAATAAGCCCTAATTAGAGATATTTATAGCTGACCACCTTTAAAAATGTCACTTTCTGAGCTCGGAAATAAGATCTGACAATAATTCCAAGCTCGTAAACGAAGGAAAGAACGAAGGCATTTTTGGTAATTATCTTAGAAAATAGTCCGAGTACATGCCATTGGTATAATCATTTATTTCTTTAGCTTTTGAAGATGCTTATAAAAAGGTGGGGTGCAAGCATGATGTGCATTTAAAGATTGTAGAAATGATATCTATTAAGGGAGGAATAAGATGTGTGAACATCTCGTAAGGAGGGGGTTTCAAATTACCTACACTCATT
>JAULKK010303027.1:0-12425 GCA_032355705.1 Rubia peregrina
GATTCAACCTAGGTTACAAAATGAAGGATTTAGATATGAAAACCAAAAATGGTTATCCAAACCCCTTATAATGTAATTCTACCTAAATCTAGCAATCTTGCAACAAAAATATAACAAAAGAGATGTTAAATGCTTGGAAAATACATGCATTTTACGTCTCATCAGGGGCAGTCAGATTTAGTGTAGGTGGGGCAGCTGTGGTCGGCGTGAGTAGAGGGGTAAGGATGAGTTGCGGAGAATGGGTGGGGTGATGACTGGACATGGTTGAGAATGACGGGAGATACATGATCAAATGATGGATTGAGGAAATTGTAAGAGGGGGAAAATACATTGGTAGACTCAGAGAAAGGAAAAGCTATTTCATCGAATGTGACGTGACGGAACACAGTGACCTTTTCCAATGGACATATCAAGACAAAGATATTCTCAAAAAAATTATAACCGAGGAAGACACAACAAGAAGAGCGAGGTGCTAGTATGTGGGGCATTTTTACAAAGAGATTGGGGTAACAGACACAACCAAAAATACAGAGATGGCATATGCAGATTCTTTTAGAAATCGTGCAGAAGCAGGAGAGCATAAGGCAAGAACTTTGGTGGGTAGGATGTTGTGGAAATGGGAGGCTTTGGGTAGAGCTTCCACTTAGAAGGTTGGCGGAAGTGACACATGATATAGTAGGGCTACGATGATTCATTTAGACGAAGAATCATACGCTAGGCTTTACCATTTTGAGAGGAAGTTTGTGGGCTAAATAGCGGAAGACTAGGTCGTGTTTCATGGAATGTCGTGAAAAGAAGAATTATCAAATTATTGACTAAGATCGCTTTGCAATGATATAATTTTGCGTTGAAATTGAGTTTGAACTTGTTATGACATGGCAGCTAACGAATAAAGAATTAAAAGAAGAACACAGAGAGTGTACGTGGTTCACTAACAATGTGATAGCTACGTCCACAAAATGGAAATAAATTTTATTAACAGACTCACAAGAGATTTCTCAGACTAGAACTGATGACTTCAATCTCACACACATTACAAATAGACCTAGATGAGAGTTTATATAGATCTCTCAAACTACAGAATCCTAAACCAAAATAGAATAATACTAGCCTAATCCTATTCCTAAATGGAATTGGAATTACCCTATAAAAAATCCTAAACAGAAAAGGATTTAGATTCAAGTCATATTCTAAGAGAACGCAAGCATGGAATTGCACAAATTTTGAAAACACCTTAGAATTTAATTTTAGAGGATAAATCCATACATATTGAGTAAAGTTATTGATGAAGACCAAGAAATATTTGCAATTAGTTTTACTCAAAACAGATGATGTCCACAAACCACTATGAATAATATCATTGGAGCAACAATAGTGGAAGTGGGGTCAAACAACTTAAGTCGTTTATGTTTAATGATCTAACAAGAATTACATAAAAATGGAGCTTCACTTTTTTATTAAAAGAAATACATGAATAAGACCAGAGATGATGAAGGACATGAGCACTAGGGGTGACCAAGGCGTGAGTGCCAGATATCCAGGGCAAAAGTGGCGAAAGATTAAGCAGATACAGTAGTTGAAATGGATGACTGATTGGGAGATACGAGATATAGCTTGATTGCACTATTGCTCCTCAAAATAGTTTCCCCATTCTGAGAATCCTTGAAAGAGAAACCAAATTGGTTAAACTCAACTGTCACATTATTGTCTTTTGTTAACTTACAAACAGAGATAAGGTTTTCGACAATGTGTGGAGTGTGTAGGTTGGTAAGGTGTAGGGTACGACTTAGGGTGGTTAATTTGGACATACCAAAACCATAACACTATTGACATTGCCAACAAGAATAGAACAAATATTCTCATATGTAAATGAGAAATCATGTTACCTGCATCAGAGGTAATGATAGAGGATGCACCAGTATCCATGAACCACTATTGGTCGTCGCTAGGCTGAATGGCTAAGGCTTGGAATGACTGTCCAAGATCCGTAAGCTGAGGAGGATCCATGTCGGCGGTTGGTTTCCATAGAAACAATATAAGGAAATAAATTTAGGGTTTAGTTAAATTATGGTTGCCATAGCTCTGATACCATGTAAAAGATTGCGTAATCCCGTAATGGGTGATTGATTATCATTCAGTATAAATAGATTGAATAGATTGTACAATAGAGTTATACCTTATCTACAACTAAACTAATTTAGATAACTAAATATTTACATATTTACTGACTAATAGAAACCTTGATTATAAAAATTAATGCTTCCTTAATGGATGGGGAAAAAAAAATAAAAAGTGATATAAGAATCCCATATTGAAAAAGTAGAAGAAGAAAGTGGGAGTTGCGAGGTATAAATTTAAAAATCAAATGACGTCAAAGGTAAACGAGTCAAAATGCTTGAAATATCTCGAGATCGATCTTGCCTCAAGTTTGATTAAGTCTGTAAAAATATTAGCTTGTGCTCGAGCTCATGTAAATTTAATTTGGCTCGGGCTCGTGTTTGAGTTCAAACTCGAGCCATGGTTAATTATTTGCATATATATATATATACATATTTTAAAATATATATTGTGCTGCTAGATAAGTTCAACAGTTTTAACGAACAATATTAGTTGAGCTCGAGTTTGAGCTTTAATATTATACAATCTCAGCTCGATCTTCAATTTTTGTGAGAAAATCTTTGGCGCCAGTCGTCAATGGTAACACCGCTTTGAGGCGATTCAATATTCCTCCTTAACCGCTACCATCGCCTTTCTTCTCCGGCGGCGCTACAATGGCGGAGCCTTCACCAGACCCAAAATATTCCTTCTCATATGCCCAAGCACTGAATAAGTAATTCCTCAAATAACCCCGCCCAAAAATCGGAGAACACAATCAATGGAACTCCATTCAATCCAAAGCAAAAGATCTATAATTTGGGGGAGCCCAAATTGAGATTCACAATTGAAGAATGCGAAAGACTGGGAGTGACTCTAAAGTGGAACCTGATCGGAAAGTTTTCCCGTAGCAGACCTCAAATAGATCGGCTCTGCAAAGACTTCCAAACTGCTGATTTCAAAGGTCACACAGAAATCAATCTTCTGGACAATCACCAGGTATTGATTAATTTTACATTGCCGAAAGATTATTATCGGTGCTGGCTTCACAAGGTTTGGAATTTCAGATCCTAGTCTCTTGGAATTACGAAATGGGTACCAAATTTTAATCCTCACAGATTCTCCTATAGTCCCAGTCTGGGTTTCAATGTATGGTTTGCCTTAACAATTTTTTTGATGAATGGGCTATGATGTCTTTAGGGAATTTACTAGGGAAACTAATAAAGGTAGAAAAAGGCACACTTAATCGTAACAGACCTCATGTTGCTAGTGTGTGTATTGAAATAGACATAACCGAACCCCTAATAGAGAGAGTCTGGATAGATTATAGAGATTTTAGTTTCTGGCAGTATGTGGAATACGATGGCATACCAGACTATTGCTCTAACTGCCTTAAATTAGGCCATTTAAGTTTTTCTTACAGGAATGATAATAGCTTATCGACCCTTCATGCCTGGATACCTTCAGACAATCCTAAAAACACAGGTAATGTGGCTCATTCAAAAGAAGAACAGAGAAGGCCTACGGGTAATGGAACGAAGCCATCATCTTCAAAACTTACCATTTCAGAAAAAAGACATGTCCCTGGATTAGGAATAGATCTAATGTTCCACCTCATAAAGTTATAGTTTCACAGAACAAGGACAATCCACAAGAAAATACGGAGAAACATGATACTGCAATTATATTCTCAAAAACCAGGTCCCTTCTAAAACTACTTCAGATGGTAATTTGATAGTTGCTGCTAAGATAGCTGATAAATTCCAAGTTGTGTCTGCTAATGTAATAGATTTCATATTATGTCTGATCTATCCAATGAGGAGAATAATCTAAGTAATATGGCTATTCTGTCTAATGTTATTCAAACTTCTGATTTGTCTACTGATCAACATGCTAGGACTAATACTACTGATATGAATAAATCTCAAAATGTTGTCTTTATAGAGTCACGTGTTTTTCAACCTTTTTTCATGATATTTCTCAGTCAAATGGTTTGTCCACTGAATCTGGGAATCATCTTTCACATTTAGTAGTAGATAAGAATCATGCTTTTGAATCTACTGATGGTGTTGGCTCTGAAACTAATATGGTTTTGCCTAATATAGACAGGGCTACTGATTATTTGAAACTGCAAGCTAATTCAGATGCTAATGAAATCACTTATGTCCTGCTCCCTATCTCTGAGACTTTACCTCCTAAAAACACTCTCCCTCCTAAATCCAAAATCATAACAAACTCAGCTAATAATGATAACTTCATTGAAATTAATGCAGGAGAATCACCACTTCTAACATCAGCAACAAAAAAGATAAAAGTCTTGATTGGTTAAACAAATTTTTTTTAAACAGATCTGAGTCAAAACTTAATCTCTCAGAATTAAAAGCCAGTTTCACAGAATCACAACATAGATTTAACTTCTTAATAAAATAAATAATTAACCTTAATTAACCAAAAAATAATGAACAAACTCATAAGCCAAGAAGATACATTAAGAAAGACCATACATCAACACCTAAAACGGTTCAGACCCATTCCAAACAGTCTAATCCTAAATACCTTTAAGATGATAGGCAAAAAATTATGTGTGTGGAATGCTAGAGGGATTAGTAATAAAGTAACATAGATAAGAGTCATGGATATTAAACGCAAGTACCAAATATCTCTTTTTGCTATCATAGAACCAATGGCTCAACCAAGTTCTATACAAAATATAGCAAATCAATTAGGGTACAAAAATTTCTATCCAGGGAGAAATTGAAAATTTTGGATCCTTTGGGATGACTTAATTACTCTTAAATTTTACAAGAAGATAACCAACACATTCTTACCTCAACCAAGCATCCAAACATTCAAAATAACTGCTTAACATGTTTTATCTATGTGAAACACACTGTAAAAGAAAGATAGGATTTATGGCCTAAGCTCTTAAAGCATAAAAATGAACCATTAAGCCTAATAGGCGACTTCAATGTTTTGGAAAAGGTGGAAGAATATCTCGGACCTTCAACTCCTAATCCAAGAGGTATTAAAAACTTTAACAAATTTATTACAAATGCTGAACTCACAACCTTACCTACATCTGGAAGTCTGTATACATGGACATGTGTAAGACGTAAGGGTAGAGTATGGGAGAGACTAGACAGGGCCCCTCTCAAATAAAAAATAGTGGTCTCCCTTCCCTTCTTCCAGTATTAAAACACTTCCCAGACAACAATCTGACCATTCTCCCCTCCTTTTCAACATAAAAGGAGAAGTTGAACCCTCTGGTCCAAAACATTTTCGTTTCCATAACTGCTGGTTCACACATAGCAGTTTCATGCAGCTAACTCACGATGTATGGAATATACATACACACCTAAAGGGCACGCATAAACTAGCTTTAAAGATTAAAAACCTTAAAGTAACTTTACATATCTGGAACAAAAACTTTTTGGGAAATATATTTGATAAAGTAAAAGAATGCGAAGAAGCTCTTCTACAAGCAGAAGCTAAGTTTCAACTTAATGAAACCACAACAACTCTTATAGCTTATAATTTTGCTAAAGCAAATCTCACTCTAGCCTTGACCAATCAAGACATTTTCTGGAAACATAAATCAAGGGTCAAATGGTTAAGAGAGGGAGATACTAACTCTAAATACTTCCATAACTCAGTCAAATCAAAACACAAATGACAAATGATCACTAAAATTAAAAACTCAAATGGAAAATAGTTAAATACAAAACAAGAAATAAGTGAAGAAGCAGTAAAATTCTTCTCTGAATTGCTTACAAATGAGTTTTCTGACCCTTTAGGTATTAATACTTCATGGATATAGAAAATATTCCAGAAGTAAAAACAACACAAATTAATCAACTAATGATAAAAACTGCAACACTACAAGAGCTCACTTCCATCATACAACAAATGGATAGTGACTCAGCCCCTGGACCGGATGGATTCCCTGGAAGCTTTTATTAAAAAAATTGGGATATAATAAAGGAGGACACAGTGGAAGCAATAAATGTTTTTTAAAAACTTAACTCCAGTACCTAAAGCTATCTCCTCAGCTCTAATTGTTTTAATCCCAAAAAAAATGTTTGTTCATCTTTAAAGGATTACAAACCTATTAGTCTTTGTAACTTCTCAAACAAGATTATGTCAAAGCTAATTGCTAAAAGGTTAAAATCACATCTAGACTCAATAATCAGCCCCGAACAATCTGCATTTACATCAGATAGAGAACTAGCTAATAATGTGTTATTAATGCAAGATATCACAAATTTCTTACATTAAAAAACAAAAGGACATAACATGATTATCAAAAATAGATATGATGAAAGCCTTCGACGGAGTATCCTGGCATTTTCTAAGTAAGTTACTGATTAAAATGGGGGGTTTCTGCTCACTTCACAAATCTAATCATATGTAAAATAAGCCCAACCTTTTTCTTAGTACTAAGAAATGGCACTCCTAATGGTTTCTTTAAGCCTCCAGAGGATTAAAAAAAAGGAGGTCCTGTCTCCCCTATACTTTCATTTTGATGGCTGAAGCATTTTCTAGAAACTTGAATTTCCTGTATCAATACTCAAACCCCAGCCCTTACAAACTTCCATTATCCATGATCAAAATCTCTCACCTATCATTTGCTGATGACACATCAATCTTCTTGCAATACTAAAAAAAAGGAATACAAACCTTGATTGGTGTTCTAAAATCATATGAATTAACAACTGGCCAAAAGATTAATTTTGAGAAATCATCATTTTTTCTCTCAAAACATACCCCAGTTCATATTGTATCATTAATCAAAAGTGAGACAAATATGAAGTTGGAACTCTACCTTTCAAATATTTGAAAGGTAGTGAGAATTGTCCAAATATATCCAACTGCTACCTGATGACATATTACAAGGCTCGGGACAACACTCTAATATCTGGCAGGGTTATGAAGATAAGATGATTTGGAAACCAAATTTTAATGGACAATTCTCTATTAAATCATCCTATGAGATTCTCAAATCTAAGAAACAGAAGATAAGCTTATTCAGACATCTGTGTCTTCCTACTTACCCAAAAAAAAATCAATTTCTTCAACTGAAGATTACTCAATAGGTTAATTGCTCTACTTGACATTTTAGAAGATCTCCACTTCCAAATGCCCCAAAAATCTCTTTACTGCAAAAATGATTCTGATACCTTACATCACAACTTCTTTAGCTGTTCAAAATAAGGAAAATTTGGCAAACTGTAGACCAAGTATTCACAATACAGTCTCGGGATTTCTTCTTTTTATGGGACATATTTTTATTTCTATTGGCATCTAAACATCCCAAATGAAGAAGATAATAACATAATAAAGTTAATTCTGTGCCTGATTACCGGTCCATTTGGTGGGATAGAAACAAAGTCATTTTTGATAACCAGACACCAAAAATAGACTCTGTTATTAAAAACACTCCCCTCCTTCTTAATGACATTTTTAAAGCAAAAATATTAATTGCTATTAGAACCTGGCTAACAATATCCCCATGCTCATGATAAAGAAATATCAAAGTAAAAAAAAAGTGAATAGGATTGTACAATGGAATCTTACAGGAGTTATAAGTTGAATACAGATGGATCTGTATTACAAAAAAGAAAAGACATGGATTGGTGTTATAATAAGAGATTGTAATGATGCAGTTGTTGCAGCTCTAGCCAAAACCATTTCAAACTGTTCCATCCTCCAAGCAGAAGCTGCAGCTTTAAACATGGGCTTCAACTAACAATCCAACACAGCATCAGTTAGTTAGAGATTGAAGTCGACTCCCAAATACTACATCACATCCTAGAAGAGAAGATAGCGGAACCATGACTCTGCACAACAGACATCAGACACATGAGAGCACTACTTTTGAAGCTCAACTTCACGATGTAACACATCTATAGGTAAATAAAGTTTTTTTCTTATGCATATTTGCCCAAGGAAATATTTTACTGGATGCTGCTTCGGTTCCATACGTTAAAATATAGCGTTGCCTTGTATATTTTCTTTTCCACATTGTAATAAAACTCTAAGTCTCTTATATGCCTTCAAGATTTTTTGATCCAAGGTTCTCTAGTTCAATAGGCTACATGTATTCAAAACCTACAGATTTTTCTCTCCAGAGGTAAGGTATTACGTCCCCCTCTTTTTGTAATCTTTTATTTTAATTTAAACTCGAGCTCCATTGCACTTCGGAAGGTGATTTTTTATGATCTCTCCAAGTCCTATGGTCTTTTCTAGTGGAGAGCCAATGTCATTATTTAATACTTTTGGGTCATTACTTTTGGAGTTTGAGCTCGCGACCCCCTATCCAATCTTTCAATAGGCCTACTTTTGTAAACTTATTGTAATTATATTATTTTAGTGATTCTTATTGTGAAAATATAAAAATATTATATAAAAGATGTAATATTTATATTAAAATACCCTCTCCCACCAGTTTTGGCATATTTACTTTTTCACGGTGTTTAATGATCATGTTTGGCTGACAATATCTCTAACTCCATATAATAATTCCGCATAAAAATTTGACATTTAGAAAATTCCGCATAGATGTTAAGATGAATGGAACAATATCTCACATGATATTTTTATTACAAATATATTAACTTTAATTTAGTGTCAACGTTTATCAAGTTTGACTTGGAAAAAGTAAATAGGCCAAAATTGGTGGGATAGAGAGAATATATATGATTTAATTTTAAAATTACACTGTTTTAAAAAAGTACAACAATTATAAAAATACAGTAACAATTTTTTATAAATTATATTAATTTCGTTCAATTTTTCAAACATTCAGTTACTTATGAAAGAGTAGATCATATGACATGTGATTTCTCCTTAAGTTATGGACAGTTTACTGTAATTTTAACTTATACACTGTATTTGTTAAATTAAACACTGAAATTTTAAGTTTAGTAAAATTATTTTTTAAAAGTTAAATATTCTACTTTCTTATATAATATCTCTTATAATTTCTCATGAAAACACACCTTATTACATGTTTTAACTTATAAAGTACAATATATAAATAAAAATATATTTTAAGTTTAAAAATAAAGTGCCTGTCTATAATCTTACCAATCGACCAACTTTCTTGACACTTTATGCCTTATGAAAATACAACCTTTGAAAATTGGATTATAGAGTTATTTAATAAATACAATCATTAGTAACTCATGAAAATATAGTCTATTATTAAATGAATTTTATATTTTTCATTAACAGATAACCTTTTATAAAATGAAGGGTAGAGTATTCACAATTTAGTTTGTTTAATTTTAGTTTGGATTAGATGGAAAAACATAATATTAGGTATTTTGATGAATTTTTTATTATTTTATTTTTAGAAATACAAATTTGTTGTTTATCATATTGTCTAATTATGGTATCAATTATCGATTATAAGTACTTTGGATTGTTTTGATCTGGTTCTCGAAGTGTTGACAACAAACATTCCAATTAGTTTCTAGCATCGCTTCACTCAAGTTACAGTCATTCAAAATTAGTTTTCAGTACATCTATATTCGGTTAATTCAACTGTCATCTAAAAGTTTCAAAACAGTGGTCTATTCGGTTCATTCTATTACATCATAAAGTTTTGTTGTTCATAATATTTAAAATTGTTGTTCTAACATTTTTTCCATTAAATTTAAATCATCCATAACGTAAATGTTAGAAAATTTAATTCTTTATATTATGTTAATCAGATTGATTAAAATAGTATACAATTTGAGTGATATGTTACGATGAGATATAAGTTAGACCCATCTATACATACTTATGTACTAAGGACAAATTTCTAAACAATGACCTAGCTATGTGGCCATTATAAAGAAAGACATAATGATAAAACAGTCCCCATTCATAAAAAATCCACTGAGCTCAAGACAACCAGAACCTATTTTAGTTGTAAGTATCAGACTTAACATTTTTCCTTGCTAGTTATGATTGTGCTAGGTAGATAAGTAAAATAGATAAAATTTAATTCTACTACAGTTTCCCAATCAATAAAATGGCGGTTTAGTAACAAAAACATTCACTGCCCTTCTCCTAAGGATCTGGTTCATCACCATTTAACCCGTCATACCACCCTACCAAACTAAGATACTTAACCTGATCGTGATTATCACAATAACTATTGTTTCATAGGTATATAGAAATCCTTCTGTGTGTACAAAGACTCCAAAAGAATTAATTTGGAAGACCGAAGTGAATCGGTCTAACTAGCCTGACTGAAGTGGATCGATTAAAATTGTCAGAAACCTTTCAAAACGACAGAAAAATTATACATATATCTCCTGCTTCGAAAATAAAAGACATTCAAATTTAATGCTTAGATATAAAAGACTCATTTTTATTCTACATTTATGTATAAAAGTACATAATATGAACATTAATGAAAAAAATAAAATAAAAAACTCACTCATTCAATCCATTTTGACACAACATTTGATCACCATATCCACATGTACCACCCGACCATCATAATTCGACTATTAGAAGTCAGTGCTAAACAAATTTTAAAGAGTATGTTTTTTTAAAGTTGTAAACTAATTAAATATAAACAATTTTTATTGTTATTAATAATTATAAAAGAATATTTTATTTAACTATTTAAATAAACAATAGCAAAGAAAATATACTTTATTTAAATAAAATGAACATATTTTTTAAATCGTACTACATTTGAATCAATTCCTATATGGTACACATAGGGATACATTCTTTATCGTATCCTAGGAAATGAACGAGGTAATAATAATTAATTAAAATAAATTATATTCCTATTATTTATGGAGATAATTACCAATTATTTTAGAAACTAATGTATCTAGGGATACCATTCTTTACCATATGCCGGGTACATGGTATAATTTACCTATTTGAATAGTAAGTAAAAGAGAAAAGTGCTAAAATAACTATACATTTTGACTGAAAGTGCCAATATAATTATGAATTTGGCTGACTTTTTAGAATGACCATTTGGTCGGAATCAAGTCAAATGACGATTTGATCTTCATTTTTTGAAAAAAAATAATATATGAATAAGTAAAAGATTTGTCTGCCCTCCCATCTAATCATTATTTCTCATTTCCTTTATCCTCTTTTCTTAATTCACCTTGTTTATTTTTTTTACGCGAAGAAGAGGGGAGGGGAGGGGTTGAGATAGGGTTTCCAGTGTGGTGTTCGGGAGAAGGAGCTTGAGGCGGTGGGAGATGGTGACTGCGAGGAGGGGAGAGGTGGGGATAGGGTTTCCGGTGGACGGCGATGGGTGGCGTTTGGGTTGAGAGGGATTTAGAGCAGTGGCAACGACGCTAAGGAGGAGGTGGTTCAGGTTGAGCTGCAGCGGAGGGGCTAGGGTGGTCACGTGGGCAACGACGAAGGTTCCGGTGGAGAGGGATTTGGAGCAATTGCGGCGGCAGGGCTAGGGCAGAGGCAGGGGTAGAAGGCGGCGGCAGCAGGACTAGGGCGGTGGCTTCTTTCTCCATTTTCATTTTCTTCCCTCACCCACTACTAACTATAATGTGTTTCTGCATTTACGTTAGCCGGTGATGAAGGCCGGGAAGGGGAGATGGTGGGGCGACTGGGGGTATGACGTGGGTGGGTGTGAAGAAGAAAGAAAACAAGGGTATAATGGATATCAAATTTTTAGCTTTGGCCCAAGGGGTATTTTGGTCATTTCAATTTATGGTCAATGCAAGAATTCCTTGGGTCAATGCCGGAATTATGAACTTTGGTTATATTGGTACAATTTAATCAACAATTATGATTAGATTGGCACAATTGAAAATACGTTAGGGTTAAGTTGATGTTTTCTCATGTTGCAGGGTTATATTCGCACATTCAGTCAAACGTTATGATTATAAATGTATTTTCCCCTATATATGTTTTAATTTATATTTATATTATGTTTTACTTAATTATAAAAATATTAAATTAATAAATAAAAGTACAATTATTTTCATTATATTTCTAAATAAGAATAATTTTACTATTTTCTTATTAAATAAAAGATAATTTTACTAAATTTATTATAAAATAATTTATTATGAATAGTATATGGTTAATAGTTTATAAATATATTGTTTATAGTTGATAGCATTTTTTACAATTTTTATTTATTATTTTTAGAAAAGTACATAGTATATTATTTTCATACAAAGATAAAAACAATGTTTGTAGCAAATTTATATTTATATTATAAATACAATAAAATATTTAATAAATACAATCATTTATTTTAAATGGTCTAGTTTATAGGTAAAACAAAGTGTATCATGCAAGAAAAACAGTGGAGTAATTAAAAATAAAAATATAATCAC
>JAULKK010303038.1:0-12425 GCA_032355705.1 Rubia peregrina
GTTCCAATTTCATAACATAATCAAAGGCGGTTGCCCGAGATGGATAAAATTGGCAAAAAAAATTCCTTTGTCTAGGCAGTTTAAAGGAAACTCCTGGAACAACCTTTGATCATGGAGGAACAATGGTGGGACTGGAGAAGTCACCCACAAAATGATCTATCGTGTCCATAATAACCACCTTTAATTGCTCTATCCTACACTAGTTCCTGATCGCCTCCATAATTAGGGAATGCGCTTCGATCAACATTTTTGATACCACAATTAATTCCCTGTCATCTCACTCGCGATGCTAACAATCCCCCGTTTAAAGGAAATAAACCTTCTGTAGGTTAAAACCGTTAGATACAAGAGTGAGGACAATACATCTCGAGCACTCCACTGTAGACACCAACCTAGGCCAAGAGAGGCAGAGGGATTGGCATCTCTTGATAACTCAACGGTGCCACGGCCGTAGTCGCAACAAACTAACATACTTATCTATCAGGGTAAGCCAAGATTTCCCTCTTATTAAGTATTAGTCTAGCGCCCCTAACATGTAATCACTTGCATAACTATCCAGATAGAATTAAAGTCTAAAAATTAGGTTAGTACTCTCAAGGTTTCATGAATGGCCTAATCTCCCCAGCAGTTTTGATCCTACAATAGCCCTAATATAACACTCCCAATATAGCATTTTATTCTTGCATGATATTATAATATGCTTGAATATAGTGATGCATTATAAAAACATAATATGGCATAAGTATTACAAGAATATAAATCACAAATCAAGCCTAAATATTCATAGGACGTAAAGAAATGGTAATCTAAGAATCTCACAAAGTCAACATCAAGTCATGAATAAAAATATTACCCCAAATAATAAAATACTCTATTGACATTTAATATAAAGCAATCATTAGATTCAATACCATGAGGCAAAAACTAGAGAACTAAATGAAAAGAGGAGATAGCCTCCTTCTTCCTACCTACTCCTTGGAATAATAATAATGAGAAAACTTAAACCGTGGGAGACTAAAGGTTTCTTATACAGTAAGTGGTATTGGCCGTATAATAGCCCAAAAGCTAGGAAATCCTAGCATCCACGTCAGCATAGGTCATGCAACAGTGCACATTCCGCAATCCACGACCTGTGCAAAGGTATGTGGGCGGCGAATTGAAGGCTCTCTCTGGACATTCAGAGCACACAGCCCGTGCAAAAGCATGCGAGCCGTGGATTGGAATTGTGTTCATCGGTGTTCTGAGCATGGTGCCATGTAAGATTGTGTAGCCAGCGATCTGGAGTCTTGATTCATTGTCTTCTTAATGCTTTTGCATTGCTTGTGGTCACGACTTAGTCTTCTCAGCACTGGCATGGCTTTCATTTCTTCCAGACTTAACTATTTTCTTATGCACATCCATCTACTACCACATGTTTTGCTAGTGTCTTTTAGTCTCCTACCATCCTTGTAAATGACCTTCTACAATATACTACCATTCTTTAAAATTACCTTCTAAATAGTATGAAGTTCCAAAGAGTAACCTACAAGTAAAATCTCACAAAAATGGATCTAGACACTCGTAGGGACATAAAGTATTTGTTTGAGTCCTTGCCAGTCATCCCATGGAACGTCGGTAGGCGTTGAATAATGCCACACTTTAGCTCGCAAGTGATGTTTGGTGGGAAAGGCGGGAAGATGAAACATAAGGGTTGATTCTTCAAATTGGGATCCAGCAACTCCTAAGTTTCCTGTCATCTTCCGCCATATTGTTCACAGTTTCAACCTCAACACTTGGCTATCGCGGAACCGCTTCATTCACCCTTTTCATTCTCTTTCTTCGTCTACATGTGTTTTCCGGTAAGTAGTGTAAATCTCCTAATTTAGTGGTACGAGTGTGTTCCATGAACATGGAATGATATAATACTCATCCTCAACCAACACTGGCACACAATATTAGATTAAACAAAGAAAAAAATAATAAAAGAAGCTCTACACAAAAACAAACTAAACCTACAAAAGTAAAAGTACACCACTCTACCAACTAGTTATGCTATCTAACAATTAAATAGATCTTGTATCCCCGGCAGTGGCATCAAAATGTGACCCGCACTAGCGGGGTCGTTCTTTTATCAAATTACCCACAGGGGTTAAGGGAGGTCAAAGATAAGAATTTGTTTTGTTACTCCCGTACTCACTTCTAACTAAAATAAAGTAGCTAGTGGCAAGTCCGGGATCATCCACATATATACTATAATTTAAAGGTTAATCTAACACAATCTGCGATTGGGTGTCACCGTTGTTGTGTGTCGGGAATAGCTAGTACTAAACAAATAAGAGGGGGGGGTTTGTGAACTAACAACTACTAATATGTTATTAAACAAAACTAAACTATAGAATAACTAATCTTGGGGTATTTGAGTAACATAACTGATTTACGAATTTGATCTTAGATTCAATTACATATAGACAAATAAACCTAATCTCATGTTTTTGTCACATAGTGTGGTGATGCCAGTGAATTCTTACTGTCTATCACACAGAGGTTCTTCTCCCGTTAAACCATCTTCCAACCTCCATAATTAGGGATGCGCTCCAATCCTTTCAACTCTTCATTTCATCCCCGTAATCTCACTTCCGATGCTAACGAGCCTCTGCTCGAAGGAACTTAAGCCTTCACAGGCAACACCGCTATATACGAGGTGAGCATATTGCATCATCAATTTCTCCAATATGGGCACCAATCCTAGACCTAGATAGGGAAAGGAATCAGTACCTTGTGATGATTCTAGGGTCGATATGACCCGAGCCGCTATCAACTAAAAATGCTCAATTATTGGGGTCAGCCAAAGTTTCCCCCGTTAGGAATTTTTATACAACAACCCCCAATCTACCGCTCCTAACATGCAATCCTTTTACAACTAACTAATTAGTATTAAAGTTTAATGATCTTCTGGGCACTCTCAAGGTAGATTTAATGCACTCATCTCTCCAATACTCTCAAGACTACAATGACAACAATCTAACACTCCCAAATGAGCATTTTAGCCTAGCACGATATTATACTAGAAATGAAATCATGAGTGTATCGTAAAACATATCATGATATAAATCATATAAGGATGGAAACCTCAAATCATGCACAATATTCATAAACATAGAAAATTAGGACAATCTCGATTCTCACAAATCCTAATCAAACCATGAATACAAATACAACCCCAAAAAAACTACTATGGAGACATTAAATTCTTGGAAATCATTGGAATTAATGCCAGAAATCAAAAAATTAAATCAAAAGAGAAGATAGCTTCATTTCTTCCAGCAACTACTAGAACTAGAATCTACTTATATTTGTGTCTTAAATCCTAGGAGACTAAAAGAATCTTATATAGTAGGTAGATTGGGCCTTGAAAAGAAAGAAACCCTAGATTTCTTGCTGGCATGGGTCGTGCCGAATTGTACGAACCGCCCAACAAAACTTGTACAATAGGGCACGGGGCATTCGCCTGAGTTTGTTTTCCAGCCTTTGGCTAGGGGTCATTCCACCCGACTTTTGATCCACGTCCCATCGACCATGTCTTTTACTTTATTTAGTCTTTGAGCACGGGCCATGCGGTTTACACAACCCATCATCTGGCCCATATGCCTCAACACAACCTGTGGCATTGGTCGTGCCAGTTTTCAAGGCTCGTGTCATTTCTTTGAATCTTCTAAACTTCACTCTTTTCTTTGGCGCACCTATCTACTTCCACGTTTTAACTCGTGGCCTTCAGTCTTCAACCATCCTTGTGAATAGTCTTCACTAATCTATTTTGAAGTGCCTACCAGCGATCTACAAATTAGCTCACATAATAGAATATGATTGCTCGTAAGGACAAAAATCCATTGGACTTCAAATAGGTTTAAAATGAAGGATTTAAATATGAAAACAAAAAATGGTCATCTAAACCTCTTATGATGTAAACCTACCCGAATCAAGAAATCTACCGACAAAAAGTTAACAAAAGAGATGTTAAATGCTTTGGAAAATACATGCATTTGATGTCTCATCAGTAGTTTAAGTACCTCCCCTTTCACTACTTCCATCATCGGCGGGTTTAACCTCTCTTGAGGTTGCCTTACACGTTTCATCCCTCCTCTAGTAAAATTCGGTGCATACAAGTAAATGAGCTTATACCCTTAATGTCAGGTATATTCCATCCTATCACTCCCTTATAATTCTTTTCACTTCAGTTAATCTACCTTCTTGGTCACTAGTGAGGTTTCTAGAGATGATAACCGATAATGCTCCCCCTCACCTAAGAAAGCATATTTTAAGTGTTCGGGTAAAAGCTTGACTTTCACTACTAGTGGTTCCTCTATAGAAGGCTTGGTTTTTGATACCTCTAGTTCATCCAAATTTTCTGGGAGGATTCTATGCTCAACAAGTTCACTACCTCATTCCATACTCAACTTCCATGTATGCACATCTGATGAGACTCTAGAAGCATGTGTTTCCTAATGCATTTAGCACATCTTTTAGTAGCTTTTGTACAGTTGATTGCTAGGTTTAAGTGGGTTTACATCACAAGGGTTTAGATAGCCTTTGTTTGTTTTCTTGTCTAATACGCCCATTTTGTAGATTATGTAGATCTGATGGATACTATGTGTTTACGAGTATCTAGATCCTATTTTTTTTAGCTTCATTATAGATCGATCATATGAACTTTGGAGTAGCTTAGTGAAAGTCATTCGTAAGAATGATAGAAGATATTTTAAGCCCATTCCAAATGATGGTAAGTAGACCGAAGGCCACATGCTTAATTGTGGTAGTAGATGGGATGCACCGAAGAAGAAGAGTTAAAGTCCAGAAGAAACAGAAGACTGACATGACCTGTGCCAACTTGATGGCTCGAGAAACTGATTCTCAGCATGGGTCGTGATCTTTTGCATGATCCGTGTGCTAAGAACTTGCATACCCAAACTCTAGTCCGTGCCCCGCAGCTAAATGCGCGACCGCGCCAATCAGACGCCAATGATTGCAACTCCAGTCCATGGCCCCTATGCGTCTGCAAGGACCATGCTGCTTAGACATCCAAATGCACCCTCTAGTCGGTGGCCTGTGCTCTTTTGCATGGGCCACACACTCAGTTGAAAAACCATACACAGTCTATGCCTCATGTGCTTTTACACAGGCCTCGTGCTATTGTCAGGTTCCGTCCAACGCGACTGCTGGAGTTTCCCTTTGTTTTGGGCTTCTCTAAAGCTCATTTCCACCTAATATATAAGGATTATTATTCTACTAGGGTTTAGAGAGCCTTCATAATTGTAATTTATAATTCCAAGTTATAAGATTATGTAGAGAGAGAGAGAAAGAGATTAACTCTTCTCTCTTCACTTATTATTTCCTATTTTATGCCTATGGAATTGAATCCAATGATTGAATTAGGTTCAATGTCCATGGAGTAGTGTTATTACTTGGGGATTTTATTGTTATTGATAACTAGGTAATGATTTTTTGAGATTCTAGATCCTCCTATCTTTTATGTCTTTGAATATTCATGTTTGATTTGAGCTCTTTATATTCTTGTATGATGCATGTTATGTATATTCTATGATGCCCCGTAGTTCATGTGTGATATGTTATAGTGTTAGTCTTGATTGTCCTTGGGAGTGTTGAGTTAGGCGTATTGTAGGTTCGTGAGTACTGGTTTTATAAGTGCATACATATATGATTAAGAGTACTGTTATGTTCGTTATAGCCTAGCTTGGTTGGATCATAGGGGGGTGCGAGACACCCTCGGTGTACCCTGATAGTACAAACATGATAGTTTGTAGCAACTAGGGATTTCGTATAACGACCATCATCATTTCAATCCTGGAGTTATCTTGAGAAGCCTATTTGTTTGCCTCTATAGGCCTAGGTAGAAGCATCCATAGTGGAGTGCTCGGGATGTATTTCCTTACTTTCATACCTAACATGCATAACGCTCACAAGGCGACTACTTAGGCACTAGATCCTCTACGTGGGGGCGCGTTAGCATTGGAAGTGAGATTTACGGGGAAATAAATTGCTGTATCAAAGTGATCGAAGTGCCTTCTCTAATTACGAAGGAAGCATTGATAGGATTAAAATGGGCTTAGGTACTTTTGTGTGGCAGACTTTGGGAAGTGCCGACTATCACACACACACTATGTGACAAATACATGAAATAGGTTATATATCTTATATGTGATAGAATGTAGGATTAAAGTCATTTATCGGTCATGTTACACAAATATCCCCAAGGCTAGTTTAATATAGTTTCTTCTTTTGTTTTGCATGATTAGAGTTTGTAGACATGGGTGGTGTTAATATTATAGAACCAGAGATATATAACTCATCTTTTCCCTCAAATTAATCAAATGCTGATTCATTTCACACTAAAGGAATGTCCCCAAAGGCTCAATAGGTAAATGCAGGTAGCACAAAATCCCTTTCTATAAATCAATCATGCATGCTAATAATCCAGCTAAAGGCAAGAAAATGAAGAACTACTTTACTGGTCTCAATATGATTTTGAGGTCATCAAATAGGCATAAATCAAATTGATTAATGATTACACACACTATAATTGATAATATTTTAGTTTGAATAGTAGATAGAGGCTTTAATAATTCTATTCATAGAATTAAATCTTTAAACATAAGACATAAGCTCTCAGCTTTATTCTTACTGGAACCCATGCATAATAGCTTAGACGTTTTAACTCTTAAAAAGAAACTTGGATTTGAAAATCATTTTACAGCTGATAATGAAAGAATATGGCTATAACTCGGTTAATCTGTCTTTTCATTCTCAGTTTTCCCAATGTCTAGTAATGAAATTTCATGATCTTAAATGCAATCATAATTGGTTAGCTGTATTTGTGGATGCAAAAACTACAAGAATTCTTAGCAAACAACTATGGCTAGACCTCTCCTCTCTCTCTCTCTCCCTGGATCCTAAGCTAGTCATTGGTGACTTTAATGTCATCACAACCCAATCTGAATACAAAGGAAATAATATTCCTAATAGAGGCAGTATTCAGGACTTCAATGAGACCATAGATAAATTGTGGTTAATGCAAATTAATACTGTAGGAAGCCTTTTTACATGGACTAATAATAGAAGAAATGGAAAGGTTTATCAGAGGCTAGACAGAGGTCTATGCACCCAAGATTGGAGTTCATTTTACCCCAATAGCTCTATTCAGATTCTAAACAGAACCTTTTCCAACCACTCTCCTCTCCTTCTCAGTATACAATCTTTGATTATTCAGCTACCTAAACATTTCAAATTTCACCTGATGTGTTTGAGTAGAGAAATTGAGCTTAGAAACCTAATTCATGAAAGGTGGTCTCAACCCTCTCTTCTTACGGGAATGGAAGCCTTTGTTGCTAAACTTAGAAGACTAAAAATCACCTTAAAAACATGGAAGAAACAATGTTTTGGAGATATTCACATTAAAAACGCAGAGAATAGGGTTGCTCTTGCTGAAGAAGAATTCATCAACTCAGAAACCCCTCAAAACCTCACAAACCTTAATCATCATAAAGTCATTTTGATTAGATCCCTCAAGGAAGAAGCCACTTTCTAGAAACAGAAATAAAAAACCAAATGGTGAAAACTAGGTGATGCTAACACCAAGTTTTTCCATATGGACAACAAAGAAAGATCGGCCAAAACCATGATAACCAAAATAAAAACTTATAATGTTTTATGGTTACCAGATAAAATGTTGATTGCTTAGGAAGGTGTGTAATTTTTCAGTAAATTGCTCACTCAATCTGAAATGGACCCCACTAGATCATATCTTAATTCATTCCTCATTGCAATTCCTCATCTTATTACAGATGATATCAATGCCTCCCTCCTCAAGCCATCCTCATTGGAAGAGATTAAAGACATTGTCTTTAAAGCCAATCAAGAGTCAGTCCCAGGATTCCCAACAAAATTTTATAGTTTTACTTGGGTTGATATCAAACTAGATCTACTCTCAGCTGTAAACCAATTTCTTGAAGGCAACCCAATCCCCTAAGCCATAACTACTACTTGGATTACTTTAATCCCTAAAAAACCAACACCTGAAACATTTGGTGATTATAGGCCTATAAGCCTCTCCAACTTTGTCAATAAAATGTTCTCTAAACTAATAATGGAGAGACTAAGTCCCTTTATGAATGACATAATCTCCAAAGAGCAAACTTCTTTTATGAGGAATAGAGATATATCATATATAATGTCATTCAAATGCAACAAATGTATAGATTTTTAAATTAAAAAATGCAGAAACATTACCCTAATGCTAAAATTGGATATGCACAAATATTTTGACATGGTTGCATGGGGGTTTCTCAATTTTTGTACTTCTTAGATTCGGTTTCTCAGGTCTACTAGTAAAAATCATCATGTCTAACATATCAGCTTCAACCTTTTCAGTACTGTTTAATGGAAGCCCTCAAGGATTTTTCAAAGCTTCTAGAAGCATTAAACAAGGGGATCCTTTTATTCTCTTTTCTTTTATAATTTCCTCTTAGAAACTTTTTCAAGAACACTCAAACTCTATTTCCAATCCTCCAAGCTCGAATATTTTTTTACAGCACAAAATGCACCCAAGGTCACACATTTAATGTATGCTGATGACACCGCAATATTTCTTAGAGGTGGAGCGAAAAACATGAAAGGAATTAAGAAATTTATTGAAGCTTATCAAACCGCATCTGGACAACTCATTAATTTCCACAAAAGTGAATTTCACTTGGGAAACAAAGCTATTGATTTTCAGCAGAGGCATGTCAAAACTATTTTAGGTATGAAAAAAGGATCTATTCTTTTTAAATACCTCGGAGTCCCTAATTTTAGTGGAAAATAGGACTCCTCACTGTAATGAACTCCTAGAAGCCGCTGACAATAAATTGACAAACTGGAAAAACAAATGGCTTTCACAAGCACAAAAGCTAGTGTTAATAAAGTTTTGTCTTTTATCTTTACCAGTTCACATCTGCTCAGCGGCAAAACCCCTAAAGCTATAGTTAAATCCTTAGAAAGAAAAGTTTCACAATTTTTTTGGGGTCGGATAACCATGTTAAAAACAAAGTGTGGAGATATTGGTCAAATATTTCATATCCAACTGATGAAAATGGACCGGGGGTTAGAAAAACCTCCCAATTAATCAGTGCTCTCTCTTGCAAATTCTGGTGGAAATTTCAAGAGAATCAAAGAATATGGATAAAATTTCTATGGTCTCTTCCCCCTCAGCCCAAAACTGTCCATTATGGAGGAGAATCTACAAAATCACCCCCTTTGGTAATGAAAAATTAAATATTGTTCTCGGAAAAGGAAATTGCAGTTTCTGGAACTCCAACTGGTAAGGTTCTGGAGCACTTTATTATCCGTAGCCTCTTTTGGTAGTTCATTTTCCTGATATATCACTTGCAGATTTTATCACTAACATATCAGATTAAATGATCCATTTGGAGCCTCACTTGGCTACCAATTTAATTTCTATACTGCAGGTCATTTCTCTTAACCCCGTTCATAAAGATAGAATGGTATGGATTGCTGCTGCAGATGGTAATTTCTCAATAATCGCAGCTCACCAATCCAACCGAGATAGGAGAAAACCAACCAGATCCTTTAAACCAATCTGGAATCAAGCTATTCCTGGTAAGATCTCAATTTTTACATGGAGGCCGATGAACAACCTCATTCCTTTTGATAATGTGTTGGCTAATTTAGGAATCAACTTATCTTCTAAATGTTGTAGATGCGCAAATCTTGATTCTCTTGATCACTATTTTAATTCATATCATTTCCCATCTCTTTCTGGAAACATATTCATATTATCATGTCTATTTCAGATCTGAGCTTTAACAGTGTTTGAGATAGACTCTCTTTCTATATCAACAACCCTGCTAGAACTAAGGCCCATTCACATATTATTAAAAGTCTAGGTATGATAACATTCTGGCTGTTGTGGAAAGCAAAAAACTCTATGATATATGACAAAAAAATTCAACTGTCCTAAATGTGGTTCATCTAGTTAGAGATATGTCGTTTGGAAACTTCTCAGCTTTTACCATTGTTGGAAACATTTCTAGGGACTCTCACTAGATTCAGATGGGAATAATGCCATATTTAAAGAAATCAATCTTTAAAAGTCCTTTAATTATTGATACAAATGTAATGTGGATGTGTCTAACAGTCCTGGGAATCTTGCAAAGCTGAGCATAATTATTTGGAATATTGATGGTAATATGATACATGGATACCATCTTTCAGTACATGCATCTAGTGCCTTCGAAGCTAAATTTTTTAGCATTGAATTTATTGCATGTGTAATAACAAGGAATAATTGTCTTCATGTGACTATTGAAATAGATTGTCTATATGCTGTACTTTCAATCAACAACCCTGATAAAGCTCCATTTCATCTATTCTAATATGTGAGCCTAAAATCAGTCATTTCTATAATGAACTTAAGATACACAGACATGGAATTAAATTTAGTTGTTGTTTCAATTGAAAAAAAAATGAGCAAAATTTTATTGCTAACACTGAGTCGCATGAGTTTATGTGGAATGATATGGATTAATTCACCAAGGACTTGATTATTATTGAGAAAATGCAAGTGCCTTCAATTAGAGTTTCCAGACAACATCCTCCTTGACTGATTCAAGAATAGTTAAATACTAATAAATGATTTTGTTTGGTTGTATGACTTATTCACCATATCCATCATGCTGTTGTATTATGCTTTCTTTTCATTCTATTTTCTTTGTATATACTGTTGTTGTATATTCTCTTTGTCTGGTTTCATGCTATCTCAATTTTCTTCCTCTCACTTAGTACTGCCACATGTATTTCAGGATACAATTTACTCTATCTCTCAACTGCTGTAGTTTAATTGTTTTTCCACTTGTTACTCTCTCCTATTGGACCGTTTACTTCTTTCCTTCCTTTTCTTTTTCAGGTATCAGGAACATGACAGTGAGGTTCCAAACAATCAACGTGGTGTGGATCCATCAAGTGAAAATTAAGAAAATTTTGGAAACTGAAGCTGGTTTATCAAAGCTGCCTCAGAAAACTGAACCGATCTAGATTTTAATGCATGTTTCCTACTTTCGCTCAAGACCTTCTCACGTTCATCAGTCTATTTTTTTAGACAACCATGAACATAAACACACAATGCCTGGCCTCATACTTACTCACACAAGGGTGGAGGTAAGCTTCAGAGGAATCACATTTTTGGGAAACTAAGATTGGGAAACCAATCTTAGTGTAAAGCTCCCTTTTTTTTGAAGGCGATCATTCTGCCTTACTAATATTTTGAGCAACAAGTTATTAGTTTAGTTAGCTCTTGAAAGTGTTTTTTTGTAACTAACGATATTATTGTCTCTCCTTTTATCTCTTCTTTCATGGCATGGGAAGCCAATAATACATCCCACGATTAATATGTTTTAAAAACGTTTGTAGAAAAATCCCAAAACCCATGTTTGCAGCACTAGCTATTCCCGACACACAATAAGAGTGACGCCCGATTGTGAGTCGTGTGTAGTTAACTTTTAACTTATAGTATCTCTATGGATGACCCCAGACTTTTTATTAGCTACTCTATAGTAGTTGGTAGTGAGCATGAGAGCAACATATAAATTCTATCTTTGAATCTTAGTGCTCTGTGGGTGAATTCTCCGACAACCTAACGACCATGCGGAGTGCGAATCAACATAAATCTTAGCCTTAGAAATTTTCAAGAAAGGTATACCTAAAAGTATTGTGGCTTACTTTTCATTTTACATGTCCGAGATATACAAATCCACCAGAAAGGTTATTTCATTAACTTTAATAAATACAACCTCCAAAATACCTCTTGTGTATCTAGTGGAGCGATGGGCTAATTGAACTACCACTCCGGTGTCAAGCAATTTATGAGGTTCAAAGATTTTTACAATGAATATGTGATGACATTGATTAAAGCTCCTAGATCTAGCATGGAATCTTTGATCAATGTATTTCCTATCATGCAAGGGACGGTGAACATGTTGGGGTTATTATATTTCGGGAGAAGGCCTTTTTGCACAAAGGTAGAAATGTGATCACTAACTTGTTCTACTGACCTACGCCTAGTGGGAGGTCGTCGTACCTCAGAAAGATATAATTTATAAGCCTAAAATGCTTACTAAATACAACTAAGTAGATAGTTTGGAAAGTAGGGGTCGTCCACAGATAAGAGGGATATTTCTAAGCGTTTACACATACAAGGGTGAATATAAGTCTAGATATATATACACATAGATATAAAAGCAAGTAAAGGGGGGGTGGTTGATTTCCTAAGTTATGAAAGTAAAACAACACAAATATCAAAGTTAAGTAAATATGCTAATCATGCAACAAACTACTAAAAAGGGATAAAAATAAAAGACAAAGCCTTGGGGACAATGGAT
>JAULKK010303058.1:0-12424 GCA_032355705.1 Rubia peregrina
ACCGATGTGTTGGTATGCCAAAGATTTGGTACGGTATTGGTTTTTAAAAATAGTATACCGACATTGTTGGTATGATATGTGGTATTAATAAAAAGTTATGGTAACCATACCGAATCCACCCCTAACTGCTTACGTCTTCAAAATGCAAATGGGTCTTGGCCGATTGGGCCTCCAAATGGATCTTCTGAATATTCTTCTTTGGGTTGATCTATCTTGAGCTTTTCTTTTCCTTCGAACTTGTGGTAAATTTTCATTACTTTTTGAAAATCGAGATCTTGTGCTATTTCTTGAAAATTCTTCATGTGTTCTTCCTGCTTAGTTACTTCCGAGGTTTTGAGCTGGAACCTGGTTGAAGAGAAATGATTCTTGAGGATTGTGGCAGGGTCACTTGGATTGGTTCTTGAATTCATCTAATGATGTCTTATGAACTGAATTGAATCCTTAATTTTTCTCCGGTTTGAAGATAATGAGTAATTGCTTTTGGAGAACAAAATTCTGTCTTGTATTTATTCCACCATTTTACTTTGAATTGTCTAATAAGTGAACATGGGTTCTTCGTGTGAACTGGTTGAATCTGAAAACTCCATGCAAATATCCATGGAATTCTAAACATGCTATGTAATAGGAAGGTTTCTTGTATTCTTATACTTTGCTAAGGGTATTGAATGTATTATATCCCTCTATTACCTGCTGAGGGTATATTGCTTCCACTGGTCCAAATGTGGTGAACCAGTCTAAAAACCATATTGGAACATCTGTATTGAATTGTTGATGAAAGTTGAAAAACCAATCATGGTCAAATGACCTAAGAAAGAAAGTTATGTACCATGCATGGATATAATCAGTATAATTGAATCCTGAAGGTTCATAGTTAATAGAAAATGGGGTTATGGAATGGATATTGGTAAATTGGCGAGGATGGAGTATCTGTTTGATTTGGACTTTAGAGTAGTCCACCCTATGGGGATCATTCTTATTGAATATATGATGGATTTCAGTGGATTGAGTATCCACTAAAATGAGTTTGTAAAACTACTGTGTCTTTTGAAAATCACTTGTCATCCATTGGCATTGAGGTAAAAATATTCTTGAAGTAAATAGTCTTAATTGGGGAATATCTGGTTATGTTTGGAAATGGGTTAAATGTACTCTGAATCATGCTTTGTGAAATAGATGTTTGTTGGAGTTTTTTGAGTAACAGATTGTGATGGTTGAGTAGTAAGAGATTGAATTGATTTTGGGTTATTTGGATTGAGGACTGTATAGTTCGGGCTCAAAATAGGTGTATGGATCAAGTTTGAATGAGGAGTTTAGGCTGCTGTTGAATAGGTCAAAGGTGGAAAATCTGTTGAAGGTACTTTTGGGGTAAGAGGTCTGGGAACTTTAGTTCGTATCCATAATCCCTTGCTATTCTTGAGCTGGAAGAACTTGTGGAGTCTGTGGATTTACTCATGTTTTCCTATAAGGAATTCACGAGTTAAGAAATCTAGAATTGAATTATCTTTTCCTTGAATGAATTCTATATCAAAATCGAAAACAGATAAAATAGCTTGTCACCTGGCAAAAATTTGTTTTGAAACTAAATTTTTTACATCTTTTTGTAAAATTTCGTTTGCTGATTTGCAATCTATCTTTAATAAAAATTTCTTATTATAAAGAACATCATGAAATTTTGAAATACACAAAACGATTGATAAAACTTCTTTTTTAACTGTTGAGTAATTTAATTGTGCTCCTGACCATAATCTTGAATGATATCTAACTATTGACTCTTTTCCTAAATATTTTTGTTTTAGGATGTCTTCATTACCTATGTTCGAAGCATCAGTTTGAACTACCATGAATGCATCTGGATGCGGAATGACTAAACATGGCAATGACTTTGCTTTTCTCTTACTTCCTCGATGACTTTAGTAGAATTTCTGTCCAGACCAGGGGATTAGTTTTTAACCTTTCATCAAATGGTTTACAAATCGTTCTTAATTTTGGGCAAAAAATCTGATATGTAATTCAAATATCCTAAAAACCTTTGTAACTGGTTTTTGTCTTTAATTACATCTGGAAACTTATCAGCAAATTCAATTGCTCTTTGAATATGAGTAATTTTTCCTTAATGGATATTATGTCCTAAAAATCTTATCTTTGTTTGAAACAAATTCATTTTAGGTTCTGAAATTACTAACCTGTTCTTTTTAATAACTTTTAATAATATTTTTAAATGCTTAAAATATTTTTCTAATGATTATGAGTACACTAATATGTCATCTATATAAACAATCACAAATGTTGAATATGGATTAAATATATCATTCATAATTTTTTTAGATTCTGATGGTGCATTTTTTTTAATCCAAATGGTATAACATTCCATTCATATTGACCAAATGGTACTACAAATGTTGTTTTATACTCTATTTGGATTTGCCAATATCCTTATTTTGAATCAAATTTTGAAAATACTGTAGCATTAAATAATCTATTTAATGAATCTCTCTTATTTGGAATGGGGTATCTGATCCATTGTAATACTTTATCTAATGGTTAAAATTAATTACTAATAGTGGAACACCTCTCTCTTTCTCTGCTTGCTTATTAACATAGAATGCTGAACAACTCCATGACGATTTACTTGTTCTAATTAATTTCTTATCTAAATGACTTTGTATTTCTTGTTTGCTACATCTTAGTATTGCATCATATGCTACATCTTCTAATATTAAAAACGAATGCTTTTATACAATAATTGTTATTACATATGAATCCATTTGATAATTTCTTCTTAATATTCATTGCGATTGTTCTTTAGTTTTTTCTAAATATTTACTTGGAATAATTCCTGCTCTAATGCATGATTGATCTGCACCACTGACAATTAATGCTACTATATCCGTTTGGAAATCTTCAACACCTACAGTAACTACTGAATACCATTTTTATATATTTATTCTATTAATAATATTTTTTTAAAAAATTGATCCTTATCTTCTTTTTGTCTTGCTCTTCTATTTCTATTTCTAATTTTGATGAGTTTGAGCTTCCTGGTATATTAGTAGCTATTTTTAATTATAATTCTAAATCTTTTCCTTTTAATGCCATTAATTCCTGTTTAATCTGACTTACTTCAGTTTTTAATTTGCTAATTTCTATTTTAAAATAATTTGATTTTACAACTTCTATATTCTTATCTGCCTCTACATATTTTGAAATTAGTTTACTTAGACTAAATGGTTCTTGAATTTTAAGAAATTTTGAATTATTGTCTTCTTCTATAACTAGATTTCTTTTTTTATTGTTTTCATATAATCCTCTTTATTTTCTGATGTTTCTAATTTTTCTATTATATCTAATAATTTTTATTATTATTATTTGGTTTTTTCATCATATTAATAATTGAAATCTTACACTGACATGTACTATTATTATATGAATCCGATGAAGTTGAATTATAGTCTATTTGCTCCTCAGCTGAACTATCGATTAATAATGATAGTAATTTATTTTTTAATTCCACATATCATGAAAACAATGAATTTATCTTTTTCTCTACTTTACTATTTGGTGCTATGTGTCCATATTTTTTTTACATTTAAAGCATTGAAGGTTCTTTTTATTACTTTTCTTATGAAATTTGTTCTTATTTCATTTATAAAATTTATCATTACTATATCTATCTTTGGAAAAATTTCTATTTTTTAATATACTTTTCTATACGCTGATGATGGTGGTTTAATTCCTTTAATTCCAAATTGTTGACAAAATGATCCCATTTCTTTCCTTTCTGAACCATATTTCCTTTGAATTTTTAGATCTTGACATAATATTAATGCTTCCTTCTTTATAAATGCAAATATTTGCCCAGATATTAATTTATTATAATCAATTTTATCTGTTCCTAATTCTTTTTGTAAATTAGCTATTATTCTTTGTGAAAAAAAGATTTGGTAATCCTGTAATAAATTTTTCTTTCCAAAATGGTGAGTTTGAATATGTTCTTCTTAATACCTGGGTTAAGAAAATATCTTTATACCATTTGAAGTCTGTTAAAGTTGGACATCTTAAATTGGTTAAACATATTTTTGAAATAGTTAAGTCTTCATTAGGATTTCCTATAAAATACATTGATATAACATAAAATAAATATACTGATCCATCTTGTACCATAGTTCATACTACCTCTTCTCCTTCTCCTACTGCTTCCTCTGTGTCATGATTCATTATTCCCATCTTTTCGTTTATTGAAAGACTGTTATCCCACCAACCTTTTAATTGTCTTGCAAATCATGTAACTAATATTCATACTATATGAGGTTCTGTTTAATTAATCTTTTTTTGTAGGTCATCCTAGCCATACCCATTTTCTGTAAAGTATTTAAAATCTGGTATTCCGATAATCCATCTATATTCCACTGATTTATTGATTGCCCATCATAACTTTCTAAAAACTGGATTTTTTCTTCATATTGAATATCTGGTGGAGTTGGCCTATAATAATTTTTTTGTTCTTTCATTTTCCAATTTTTCTTATACCTAGGTTCTCTTAGCTTATTAATTTCAAATTTATTTTGCCCAGTATTATTTTGTGAATTTTCTTCAAACTGCTGTTCTATTAATGCTAACTGATCATCTATGTCTTATGATTCTAAAATTTCACTACTAGAACTAGTACTTGAATCACAATTATCATTAGTTTGTGATATTACTTCTAATGATTTCGAAGTACTAGGTTCATCTTTTTTATTCCATGAGATTGTATATTCTATCTTTTTTTGAAAATGGTGTAACTTGAAAATGCGGCTTAGCTGTTACATTTGGAAATTTTAGTTCTCTATTTTCCAACTTGGTTGATATCAAATCTACTTAATTAGCTATCGTATATAGTATTTGGTTTGAATAATTATTTTGTTGATATATTTTCTTAATATCATCACTATTAACTTCTCCTATTTTTTATTTTCCTATCTTAAATGGTGAAGCTACTATAGTTTCATTATTAATATTAATTTGTAAAAAATTTAATGGTGGATGAATTGATCTTATGGTTGTACCTTTATTTAAATTACATTTTTTATACAAATTTATTTGTACATTTATTACTGGCATATTTCCTATTTTATCTCCAATTTTTATTACTTCATTTTTTCTAAATAATATTGTAACCATACAAAAAACTCATTATACTTATCGTTAATTGTTAAGTTCTTTATAAAAAAAATCTTTTAACTCTTTTCTTAATTCTATATCTAACTTTTCCAACAACAATCTAAGCGATATGTTTTCTATACTATAATAATCTTTATTTAAATATTCCTTATTTATATTAATTTCTTTACTACTTGACATCATATGTAATCTTGAAAATTTCATTTACCTTTGAGTAGGTGATTCATAATTAGAATTTACATCTGGAATTATCTCTGGTTATGGACTTGAATATCTAACCTTAGAATCTTGAAAACTTAATGGAATATCTTATGTTGATCGCCTAGATGGTTGTCCAACATAATATCTAGGTTCTTCTGATATTGACCTATTGTATGGGAATCTGCTAGACATTGTTTTGTTAAATTTTATTAATACCTTTTCATCATCCTGTTCCTCAATGACTGATGATTTTGTTATTAATTTATTTCTTTTTCTAATAAGAGGTCTTTCTACTATTATTTCTTCTGGAATAGTTATCTCTTCCCATTTTAATAGTTTTGGAGTTTCTATCCTAATATTATCTGATTCTGAAACTATAAGTATTGATTCATCTCTTTGTGCAGGGTCTAGTTTTAAAGCTATTGTTATTATTGTTTTCATTAGTTTAACATAAATTCTATAAACTAAAACAAACTGATCTGAATTTTCAACAATTTTATTTCTTTTTAACTGAACATCTAATTTTAATGAATCCATAATGCTTTGATCTGTTAAGCTTACCGAAAAATTTGGAATACAATTAAATCTAATTGTTCCATTACATATATTAGTTTGAATCATTGCTAATAATGAGTCTTCATATTTTATTAATCTATCATCTCTTAATGCCATAAATATAGGAGTATCAATTCATAACCTTATTAATGGGTGTAATGCTACCTAAATTAGTCCAAAATGAAGAAACCTATATCCTTGCATTACATAATGATTAAAGTCCTTTTCTAAAAGTAACCTATATCTTTATATATGTGTGTGTGTGCGCGCGCGCGTGAGTGGCAACTAAACTTCTAATTTCCTATAATTATAGTTAAACCTCATTTTTATCATATGTCTATGGAAAGATGTTTTTTCCCTAAACGTTTTCTATGATAAACCAATATACATTTCGTCTCATTTTAGTGGGTGTTAACAAGAAAAAATAATATACATTTTAATAATTTTTTTCATACCTTTTAGCATAAAATTGAGTTTTTTAGGGTCAAATACATTTATAACTTTAACTTTAACTTTAGGTTGAAAGTGTCAACATAATCCTACAATCTCAAAAAGTGTCAATTTAACCCTAAATAATTATTGTATATGTCAATCTAACCCTAACTTTCAAAAATATTGTGCTAATATACCCAAACTCCCTCATTTTGACATTGACCAACTAATTTCAAGCATGACCAGAAAATGAAATGACAAAAATACCCCTTATGAATAAACAATAATTATTCTTCAAACCTTTCTCGGCCACCACCCCACAGCCTCCTCATTTGCCCTCACCCTCCGCCGCCCTCCGCCACCACACCACCGGCGCCACCTCCCTCTTTCCCTCCTCCTTCACCGCCCTATGCTCGCTTCACCCCACAACATCCTCCTTTGCTCTCACCCACCACCACACCACCAATTCCCCGCGCCACCTCCCTCTCTCCCTCCTCCTTTGCCGCCCTCCGCCCGCTTCACCCCACAACCTCCTCCTTTTCCCTCACGCTCCACCACCATGCCACCAAGGCGCCATCTCCCTCTCTCCCTCCTCCTTCACCGCCCTTCGTTCACTTCTTCCCCTCATTTTCCTTGAAGCAGCATCGCCCTCCACTGTCACCCTTGAAGAAAGGATAAGCAATGTAAAGAACCATCATGTTTAAGGAGAATGGTCCAACGACTAAGAACTGTAAGATCTTGCTCACAATAGCATGGCTAAGATATAGGTTTATTTAGTAGATTTCCAATTCAAACAACTAAAACTGAAAAATCCCATCTAATTTGGCTTATTCTTGAAAATGGGCACTCATGAGTTATATTTTAAACACCAAGTTATTTTTATAGCACACACAATTTATAAAATAAGCACCTAAAGGATACATTTGAAACACTTACAAACACTTGTTGAAATACCTCTAAGCACCAAATTGTTTTTGTAGTACACACAAGTTATAAAAGAGGCACCTATAGGACTATTCGAAGCACTTACAAGTAATAGTTAAAGCACCTACGAGTTGTATTTTGAGCACAAAGTCATTTTCAAAGCATACACAAGTTGTCTTCATTCACCTTTTCCTATTCGGATTAGTGTATAGTTATGTTGCTCTTGCTTTAATTGATGCGTTTAAATTTTTCCTACTGTAAAGAGAGGCAGGTGCTAGGTTCTATGTCTCACCTAGTCGGGGAGGGTACCTAAACGGGTATAGGTACGGGGATGAGAAATGGTAAAATTAAAAAATTATGGATATCAGTACGGCAAGAATACGGATAAAATGTAATAATAAATATTAATTAATAGAATATCTTGATATATGATCATGATTGATCTTGATTGATACTTAACATGTATAGAATAGTCTAGATTCGATGTAACTATTCTTTCATTATTAATTTTCAAAAATACCCGACCTGATTTAAAAGATTCAAAATCATCAAACATAACATAAGAGCATCTCCAACCCAGAGGTCACTTTAAAGAAAATCAATTTCCACATCAGATTGAGAGACTCTCGAACAAAAATATATCTCCAATGGAGCATCACTTCAAGACATCAATCTCATGTGGAACAATTTAATGAGTGACCACATAAATTACACCATCTGTTTGCAGAATGTCATATTGAGGCTGTAAATCACCAATGCATTAAATTTTGGTAATTAATTTATTACTTTTACCTATTTACTATTTCAGTAAACTTAAAATTGGAAGTAAAATCAATTTAATAATATCATATATACTGAAAATATACAAAATTTAGATTTTTAATATATAATATTGACATTTAATAATGTTGAAGATAAAAAAATCAATACAATTTATAATTGATGCTAATATTATTTCAATAATTGTAATTTAATATATTTAATATTATTTTTTATTTAATTATAATTGTAAGCTAAATTAGAAAGGATTTGCGTTTTATACTATTTGAATTTAAATTAAATATTTTAAGTGAATAATTAAACATTTGACAAAATTGTATTCACTAATGTACTATATATTATATATTGTTACATTTATTGTTAATTGTAAAATAATCAATACATATTTAAACACTTATATTTACATTAAATATATCTCATAAATAACAATGATATAAAAATTCACTAATGAATGAGCACAATGAAAATTTTATAAATATAAATTTTTAACTCTATATGAATATGTCAAGCAGTATAATTTTTTTTGTAAATGTAAAAGTTTTGGACTGACATGTTATACTGACGTTATAAATGTGATGGTATAATTGGAGATAAAATATTATAAATCACCATTAGTCAATTGTAATTGCTTACATCACATTGAAGTTCTAATTAAAATCCACCATGTGACACCTAAAAAGTAGGAAGACTCTCCAACCATTGGAGATGCTCTAAAACTCCACAATGATCCTTCTTAATTAAGGAAAAGTACTCCTAATTTTTTTAAAAAAAAAGTGGAAATTAATGAGCAACTATTGTGAATGCTCTAAGTGTTGCTGAGGGGATAAGAACAGCCAAGAATATGATAAGAAAGGCTGTTGTGAAAACTAGAGTTGGTTGATGTTAAGGAAATAGAAACTCTTTCCTTGTAGGAAAGTTATAAATGGTAGTTACCTAATATAATTAGTTTCCTTATAGAATTAGTTATAGATGGTAATTTCCTTATAGACTTAGAATTCTATTCCCGTTAGACTTTAGTTTATTATAGCACTATATATTGTAACCCTCATATTGATGAGATGCGTCATTGATGTGATATCAATGCACCATTAATAAAGTCATTTATATTTTATCAGCTGATAATAAATGTGGGGGAAAGGATTAAGAGGTTTAGCACTAGGGCTAGGATAATTAAGTGGGCTGAATTTGAGTTTAATATGTTTGTCAAGATTAAAGGGTGTTGGGTCAGTCCAAATAAAATACAATAAAATTTATCAAATTGAATTTAAAAAGGTGAAAAATGTAAATTTAGATGAAACATTCCAAAGAAGAAATAGTTCAAATAGATATGGGACTGGAGCGAGTAAAATAAAATTTAGGGAAATATACAAATATAATCCTATATATTTGAGAAAGTACATATATAACCATGAGATAATTTTTAGTACAAATATAACTAACTAATTGATGAAAATGCAAATATAACCTTCTGGTGAGACCGTATTTTTCCGATGTTGACCGGCCCAAAATGACAAAAATGCCCTTGGATCAAAAGCTGAATTAAGGTGGACAATTATACCCTTACCCACCGTTGTCGGGCCGGGTAGGGTTATCTCAACACATTCTTAAAACTTATAGGGTTATATCAGCACATTCTTATAACTTATATGGTTATATCAGTACCTTCGTATAAAATGTAGGGTTATATCAGCACATATTATAAAAGAAAAAGCCATCAACATTAAAACACCCTATGTCGAAAAACATAACAAAATAAAAACTACGCACAGAACATCAAACATCATACAATCATCAAGTTGAACTAAACTCAACAAAATAAACAAAATATCATCAAAATCCTTATATTTTATACCATATATACCACATATCTCTATTCGTGTGACGAGAAGCAAAATAAAATCAAAGAATAAAACTCAACACCACATTAATCTAGTGAATTAAGGAGAATTTTGGATAAAGATACCATTTTTGAAAGGTTCCCTCACCTCCACTTCATTGTTCGATGCATCAACCTCTTCAAAGCTCTTTGTTTGCCACTAGAATCACACTTTGGAACGTCAACAATCGATAGAAGAGGTTGAAATGAAGGTTGTGTGTGGTTGGCATTGATTTTGGACTAATATGACAATTTGTTTTTATAGTATGTGCTGAAATAACACTACATTTAATTACGAATGTGCAGATATAACCCTATAAATTTTAGAAATGTGTTGATTTAACCCTATCACATTTCATAATGTGTTGATATAACCCTACCTATTATGACGGCGGTGGAGCAGTAGTCCGGCGGGTATTAATGATGCTAAGTGCAATAATGTCATTCCCTATCTTTTTATTTTAATTTTTTTTTCAAATGGACAAAAATGTCTTTTCATGAAATTCCGGGTAAAAGTTGTCAGAAAAGGTTATATTTGCACTTTCACTTATTATTTAGGGTTATATTTATACTTTCAATTATCAAAATGTTATATATTCACTTATGTGAATTATATAGGGTTATATGTGCACTTTTCTCAAAAAAAAAAGAGAACAAGGCAACACTCTTCAAGTATTTGGGATCCAATTCAAAACTCTTCTTCAAGCACTTGTTGCGATTGAGCATAACAAATGATACATTTTGTCATCAATCCGTGTTCACCTATCAAGCATTCAACTAGCTTACTGTCCGAGCCCAATACCCAATTTCAAAAGTGGATTGCTATATCACGCCCTGTATTTTACTGTATTACGCCCTGTATGTTGTATTTAGGATTATTTTTAAATTGATATTATAATTCATATTATGTAAGTGTAATTAATTATAATTAATTGAAATTAGTAATTTAAAATTTAAACTATGGTGGGCGGCGAGGGTTTTGTGCAGCAGAGGACCGGTCGGCGGTGTTGGTCGGTGGACGGTGGCCGGACGGCGGCGACGCTCGGCGGGTGGTGGGCCATCGCCGGTGATTAATTTCCCTCATCGTCGGAGCTTCTAGTTTCTCCGGCCACTAATTCCAGTCGCCGGCATCTGTATTTTACTCCCTCCGCCGCCTTCTGTTTTTTCCTCCTTCGCCGCCGGCTAGAATCTCCGACCTCCGCCGATGCCTTTCCTCCCTACCCCCATCGTCGTCTCCCTCCATTTTTCCCGTCTCCGCCGGCGGTGCTCAATCTCAGCGCCGGATGTCTCCGCTGTTCGCCTCCGCCCCTTTTTCCTTTCTCCGCCGCCGGTGCTCAAGCTCTGCTCCGGATCTCATTCTCCTCCGTTTCTCCTCTTTTCCCACCGCTCTTCTCCGGCCGAGCTCCCCCCGATGCCCGGTCGTCTTCTCCTCCCTTCAATCTCCCGGCCCGTTCTCCATCCGCCTGCTCCGGTTGTCAATCCCGATTCCCGGTTCTCAATCCCAGATCCCGGTTCTCTCGCCAGGTCCGGTTCCGCGTCCGGTTCTCAATCTGGTTCTGCGTCCGGTTCGCAATCCGGTTCCGCGTCCGGTTCGCAATCCAGTTTCGCGTCCGGTTCGCATTTCGGTTCCGGAACCGGTTCTCCCTTCTGGTTCTCATTCCATCTCTCCCTTTTGTTACATGTTCCGGTTCTCATTCCATTTCTCCATCCGGTTCTCTTTCCATTTTTCTGTTTTCCTTTCCCATTCGGTTCTCATTTCAAGTAATGAATTCCTTCTCATTTTGCTTCCATTTTCGGTTCTCTCTCCCTAATTTATTTGATATTTTCGGTTCTCCTTCCACAACTCTCATCTCCCCCCTAATAAATGTTATTTATTACGAAAAATGAGCAAAAATTTCTATAAAATATGTTGTGAAATTTCTAAAAATTTCAGATGTGGGTAAAAAAAATAACAACATTATTCTACTTTTTGGGTGGTCATTAACCTACAGAATCCATGTCCGATGAGTTATTTTTTAATTTTAATTTTTAAAGTTATGCATTATAAGTTGTTTAAATAGAAGATTATATTTTTATTTCATCATTAATAGATGTGATATTTTATGATAATTTAAAGTTTAGTTATATTACATTTAAGTTTGTATGCATGCCTCCCTTAGAAATTTATATTGTTATAAATTTCGTCATTAAGAGTTGATTATACGTTAGTTTTTAAATTTTGTTAATGATTTAAATATGGAAAAGTTATTATTATTATTTTAAGTATTTGATAAAGTCGAACGTATTTGAACGAGTACGTACATAATTTTAAGAAGTTATTATTCTTATTTTAAGAGTCCGTCTCTTGAAACACGGTCTTTCCATAACTTATGAAAAGACCAAGATTTAAACGGTAAATTTGAAGAAATGTAAATAAAAATTTTGGGTTGTATTAATCGGGTCATAAACCTATCACTCCTACATGTTGCATAATAAAATTTTAATATTGCAACTAAA